>OU015496.1:59725212-59907712 GCA_907164885.2 Dolomedes plantarius | reverse complement strand
TTATTTACTTCAGTATATAAGTATTGTAATTTTCAAAATACTTAGTCATTAAAAATATATTTCGAAATACTTAAAATTATTACATCAGGAGGGGTGGGGGGAAACTATGAATTTGATTTTTTTAATTTTTCTTCCACGTACGGTTAATTTTGGGTTTTATCGAAGAATTACATAAAGTTAAGCTATTTTTAGCACATAGAAATCCTTTACTTTAATTAATCTGGTGACAAAGTTATCATTGTTGTCGCTTATCCTACTTGACCGACAGCAACATCAGCTCAATTGCTTCATATAGGCTAATGAGCAGAAGGGGGCGTCTTCGGTTTTAATTAGCACCACAAGGGTTGGAATCCGACTTGGCTACAATCCAGTCTCGCAATTTTGAACCCAGTAAAGTGACGAGACCGGTACACTTGACCCCGAACCTGCACAGGTGAATTTGAGTACTTGGAGGACATTGCAGCCACGATAGATTTCTCTTGCACCTAATACCTTTTACACGGCGGAGGATATCTCAGCGACGAGCATCAAACCAGTGACGTTCAGATCACTGGCTCGCTGTATTTACAAACTGGACCATCGCGCCAATACGTTATCATTAAAATATAATCAGAAATTGCAATTATATTTTTTCTATTAGTACTTGCTATTTATAAAAAATTATTGTCAGAAATTTTAAGTTGAAATTATTCATTATGCTGCTTGTGTAAGTCTCGTATGTAATCTTCTATTTATCTACAAAATTTATAAGCTGTAATGTCAATAAATCCAAGTAATTAACTTGGAGAATGTCCTGCAGAAGGATTGAAAATTTTTCTTCCATATTCCATATACAGATTTCTCAAAATTTTCCAATTATAAAGCAAGTTGAAGCACAAATTTTAAATCATAAGATAATAACTATATATTGGAGTTCCAAATTTATGATGATAATTTCTGCAGTCTTCGAATATCTAATGATGGTTTGGGATTTAATTTTCCTCATATTTTACTTTGAAGATCTTATGAAAATAGAAAAATATGGTCAAGATAAAAATGTCCTTTTTTTATATATTCTATAATATCGAAATCAAGATTCATAATGCTTTTTTAAGGTAATTTCTTTCAGGCTTCAAAAGAAAGACCTTCAGGATTTTTTTACGCAAATGTAATTATCCCATTTTAACAAAGTATATGAAAAGTCATATAAATCAGAGGCACAATATAGGGGAAATAAATTATTACTGTAATGAATTTTGTTCTAGCAAAAAAATAACGAAATGGTAATTTCATAGCATTTCATTTTTTAAATGGTAAAGTATATTTAAAAAGATATATGGAACTAATTGCAAAGTCCTAAAAAAGAGAGATAAAAGTTTCTTTCGACCAATTTCAAGTCGTACAAATTATTTTTTTTCGTTTAAAGTAATATTATTTATTTATTTTCATATAAATGAAAAGAAAAATTAAATAGACATCCTGAACAATATACAGGTTAACTTCAGTATCCGTCTTCACTTCTAAACAGCCATATTTAGTTTAGAACCAATTAAAGTTTCTATAGAGTAAAAATTATTGAATAGGAAAATAGTTTGACAGCTACCCGTCAAAACGAAAATTTTTTTTGGAATCATCATTGGTCGCCACAGAGAAGTTTCACTGTACATAATTTCACTTATGCACAGTGAAATATTCACTATGGCTTATCACTATGATCTTGGACATAATTTTCGCATTTCAGTTTAACGCGCGTATCATAGGAAATATTATACCAGTTCAAATATCAAAATATTTATGGGACATAGACTCAGGGAATACTAGATTCGAAGTCAAAATTTATATTTTTTTTATAATATAAGAAAACAATTAAAATATTAATTAGAACTTAATATTTTTGAATTATAAATAGTATTTCAAAATATGAAAATGCAAATAAATATAGATATTTTTAAACATTTTTACACATGCATTAGCTGATATACCCGTGCTTCGCTACGGAGTACATACAACATAAATAAAACGGTCATTGTATGCAATTAATACAGAAAGAAAACACAAAAAATATATTTATAAAAAATCGCAATGGATATTTTTATAGACGAAATGATGTAGCATAAAATATTCAATTAAATACATAGATAGAGGTATGCAATTAATTTGTATATTTAATAACCATAAAAAATACTAATTTGAAATAATTCTTTAAAAATTTCCGTCTCAATGAGTCTAGAGGATATCTTTAACCGTATTTTTATATTTTTTGTCCATTTATTTCATTGTTATTCACGTAACGTAAAATCAATTTAAAGTATCACAAAAGAAAAGAAACCACGCGATCAGCATTTAATAAATTAAGTTCTAAAATTTAATATTTAAAAATTCACAAAAAATCAGAATATTGAAGTATATTGAAAATATTGAAGAAAAGATTGCATTTTAGCGGAACTTTTATGATCTTTCTCATGATGTAAATTTTATATCCTTCAGATTATTATTTTAAATGAAAACTTAAAAAAGTTACAAAAACCGCTTAAATTTTAATTTTAAGAAATCTAAGAAGAATTTTTCACAAAGCTTTCTTAGTGCATCCCTACACTATAAGAAGAATCGCCGTGCAAAATTTCAGCCCTATAAGCCCGGCGGTTTGGTCTGTACGTTATCTGTCAGTCAGTCAGTCACGGAACTGTTTTATATATAGACTAGCTGAAAACCCGTACTTCGCTACGGAGTACATTCAAATTATATACAGCGGTCAATGTATGCAATTAATGAAAAAATATGTATAAATATATTTATAATAAATACAACAATCAATGAATGCAATCTATGTAAAAAAAAAGAAACGAAAAAATATTTATAAAAAAATCATAACAGATATTTTTATAGACAAAATGATGTAGAAAACATATTAAAATTAAATCTAATAGAATATACTAAAAAATATAGTACAGTTAATATAGTACAGTTTGACGAACATATCTTTTACTGGATTTTAATATTTTCTTAGGTAATGTCCAATCATCTGCCGCATTAGCAAGAAAAGACATTTTTTGTGTCTATTTCGTTGTTATACACGTGACGCAAAATTAGTTTAAAGTATCACAAAAAGAAAAGAAATAGCGTGAACAGCATTTAATAAATTAAATTCTAAAGATTAATCTTTAAAAATTCACCAAAAAAATCAGAAAATGGAGGTAAAGATTCGAAAAAGATTTTATTTTAAAGAAATTTTTATGATCTTTCTAGTGATATAAGTTTTATAACACTCAAATTATTATTTTAAATACAAACTTTAAAACATTTACTAAAACAGTTTAAAAATTTAATTGAAAAAAATCTAAAAAGAATTTTTCACACAGAGAAGAATTCCGTCATAGAGAAATATATATATATATATATATATATATATATATATATATATATATATATATATATATATATATATATATATATATAGATATATATATATGAGAGCGAGAATTGTTTCGAATTTTAAACAATGGTTACAACAAAAGTAACCTGCTTGTAATACTGGTGAATGAGAACAAACGCGGTGCTACCCTAAAAATGAAACATGAAATCAAATGAGATTCTTGTCGAGATAAATTCCACTATTATCCAGGAAGTAAAGTATCAGAGAAGCATTTTAAAATATCATGTTCAGGTCTCACGAGAGCTTTACTCATACAAAACAAGTATTAGCCCGAGGCTCACACAAGAAATCATTTTGCAAATTCAAGACTGCTGGAGTTAAGATTTAAATGTAAAAATTTCTTAGAGAGCTATAAAGAATAATTTAAAGTAAATGTAAATAGAAAGTGTATAAATAGAAAGTGTATAATAACGGAGTCGTGTTTATTTCAAATATAAAACTACTAAGAAGGGTAGTCTGATGAATTTTGAAGAAAGGTAAACTCAGAGGACTTAATTCAGTATGTAAGGATGCAAAAGCATTTCGATATGTACATTTTTAAGGTCTTGAGATGAAACATTATGTTTTTCAACGAATTTTATATATGTTATGTTTTGGTTTTTAAATACCCTAACAAAGGCACCGTAATACAGTTGTCGTTATTAAAATTTGAAACACTTATTTTCAATATTTTGCATCGAAAATGAGAGTTAGACATCAAATGTTTTATTACAATCAATGCTTTCAATTGTTACTTAATTGTTAAAGTTATTCACTGTGTATAAAAAAACAATTCAAATGAGATGTTTTTGGCACCCTACAGTTTATCTCTTATGTGCAAGAATATTTCAAAACAAATTCTCAAAAGCTGCGTATCTCGTCTTTATATGAGTAAACTATTTATTCGAGTCATAATCTTTACTCTTGGAATGTAGAAACATTTAAACGTGAAAATAAAATCTCATTAAAATAAGTCATCAGAAAATATGTTAGAAATTAATTTTGGTACCAGTGAACTATCTGTTTCTTAATCGATAACTGACTAAATATGATGGCTTAGTTAATAATTAAATATATGTCGTAGGTATTTTGCAAAATTATTGTTCTATAAAGTAATTACATATCATTATAAGATTTCTTTTAAATTGAATGTTCCTAAGGACTTATCAGCCATCCAAAGTCCCAAGATTCTCTTAGGAAAACAAAATATAAAGTTAATTTTGTAACTTTGTTTAAATTGAATTTCAACTGTTTTCAAAAATTTTTGCAATGTAATAGAGATCTTTTAATTCAATATTTGTCTTTGTAACTTCATTTAATAGTGTGGCACACTTAATAAATCGGACTAATAAATGGTGTGTACATTTGTTCGATTAAACAAACACAGCGACAGGCAGGCAAAATGGCATTCAGGAGACATTAACTGATTATGCGGAGACTCCTTTTGTTCCCTTATAGAAAAAAAATCATTACATTCTTTATGCGGTAATTTTTTTGTTAAAAGAATGACGATTTATGCTACTTCTATTTAAAGCAATATAATATTTTTGCTACTTTTATAGTTTGTTAAATGTTCGATGTTACGGTATCTGATATTTGAATTGGTGTCTTTTTTTTCTACATATTTATTTATTTACTTGCAATTGTATTCCTTATTGCAATCATTATATATATATATATATATATATATATATATATATATATATATATATATATATATATATATATATATATATATATATATATATATATATATATATATATATATATATATATATATATATATATCCTCAATTTATTTTCAGATGTCGGTCTGATCCTTAAAACAATCCAAAGCCAACCAATCAGATAAAGATATATGCAAGCGATCAAATAACTTATTAGACAAATTTATCTCTTTCATCATGTAATTTCATATTCAATTTATGAACGCCATTAATCTGACCTTTCATATACCTTGAATACTTTATTCTGGCACTTTTTTATTACTCCGATTCTCGCGGAGAATCGTGATGCAAGTACCTACCATTATCGTGTAATACCTGTAAGTCAATCCAACTTAGGGATACACCTTGTGCACAGTATAGAAATTACAATTTATGTTATGACTGACAGTAACATCTTTTATAAAGACAATTTCCAATGATTCAAATTTGCTTTCTGGTCTAAAAAATAAAAGTTGATTAAACACGTCGAACCTATTTAAAGAGGCTACCATTTTATAAGTATTAAGTTAGTTCGTTATTCTCCGTGTGGTGAAAGCATGAAACGCATATTTCTTGAATTAGCCAAATGCCTTGGCATTTGTATAAAGAAATATTTCTTGAATTAAGAGCGTTCAAGATATTTTTAGATTATTCAAGATATCACCATGCAAAAAGCAGTACAGTAATAATATATTTACTTCATACAACAAGATTTTGCTTTATTTCATGATTGTTCAAGAATACTTACTTCTGAGTAACAGAAATACTTTATTTAAACTCATCAAATATATTAAAACAATGTATATTTATATTATATATTTATATTATATATACATATAATATATATATATATATATATATATATATATATTAAAACAATAAGCATAAATTGTGTATCTCTAAGCATAAAGGACTTAGCAAAACACAGTTTTATCACCATGCACAAAAACACGAAGAACGTATTAGCTTCTTGCTGTACAAATGTGCTATAAGAATATGCTTTATTTATGTGCTTATTTAATGATCGTACAAAAAGTTTTATTTCTTAATAACAAGTACTTTATTTAACCACTAAGACAATTTTTCTTCGTTTCCTTAAATAATTTATATTCCAAAAATTGAATATATTTCTTTTAATGCGTTCAGTATTTCAAGGTCATGAAAACATGTGATCATTAGTGAGTGCAATCCAGCCAATCTCTTGGAATTCACCTCTTTTCCATCAATCGAAGAGTGAGAGACGGAGATTCCGTATTATTAATGAATGAACTTGAAAGAGTTACAAGCTTTTCAGCTTAATGAATGTATAGATTTCCGATATCCCTTTTGGAAGGACATTTGATGTATTGCAAACATTCATTTATTCTTATTTTTTCGTATATCGTACTAAACCAAACAAATCATTTGTAAACATTTTATGCAAATAACTCTGCAGAGATGTGAATATGTTTATTTCGATACGTTTATAAAAGCACCATATGTTTCAAAAGCGTTGGAGAATATTATATTTCGCCCATAAATTTTTATATTAAATTTATAACCTTATCTACATATATAAAACAGTTCCGTAACTGACTGACTCACTGACTGATATATTTCGCACAGACCAAAATGATGTACCTAAAGGACTGAAATTTTGCATAGCGATTTTTCTTACAGTATAGGGGTGCACTAAGAAAGATTTTTTAAAAATTCTTCTAAGATTTTTTCAAAATTGAATTTTTAAGCTGTTTTAGTAACTTTTTTTAAAGTTTGCATTTAAAATAATTGTTCTAACTCAAGATTGGTTTCAACTTACTATTTATTTATAATATATATTCGTACATCAGAAAAGATGAAAATTATATATATTTCTTAAACTTAATATTACATATCGTAGCCTTTATCTTAAACTTAAAACTTAAAGCTTGACCTAACTATAGCTTAAAACTTATAGCTTGACCTAACTTATCTACCTAACTTAAAATTAAAAGAACATAGAACACAAAAATATTGTCGCTGCCACATTTGCAAACTCAAATATAAATGCAATTCAGTTATTAACGAGAAGCAAACAGGAAATGTTAAACTTAAGTTGAGTGGCAACATTCTCCCACCTTTGTATTGCCGGCATATTTTGCTCTCAAGCAATACAAAAAATAGAAACAAAGTTATAGACATGATACTGCAACACTCCAAGTGATTTAAAGTTATGAACAGTTCACAAGTTCATTCGTTTTACAGGCACTATTCGACGACCACATCAAGTTGTCTTTGTTTTTTCCGGAACATCGGCATCACTAAGTTCAGGCTCTGGCGTCGGCCCGGTTTCCTGATGATCTTCACTGAGGTTGTCAATAGAACTAAGCTCCAAAGGATAAATTCGTTGGACAGGTCGTATGATTTCACTACTGGCTACTCGTAGTTTGGCCACACACTCAACATTGTCCTTGCCGGGAAACAGTTCAATTACCCGTGCCAAAGGCCAATTCATTCGATTTGGGCTCTTTGACTCAACTAAGACAATGTGTCCCGGAGAAATCACCTTTCCCCTTGAAGCTGTCTTGGGACACCTTACCAACTCTCCAAGATATTCCTTATAGAAACGCTTTCGTAAATTTAGTCGTAAGGTGTGAAGGTAGCGCACGCGTTTTAGTAAATGCTGAGAGTCAATTAAATCTAAATCAATAGTTTCTTGTTCCTTTAAATCTTGAATGAAGTGAGCAGGTGTAAGAGGTTTCAGTTCATTGGGGTCGTCGGACAAATATGTCAGTGGTCGCTTATTTATAGTCGCCTCACAGTCGTAAAGTAAAGTCAACATTTCTTCATAGGTGACACAGGCTCTGCCCAAACACTTTCGAAGGAGCTCCTTGACGCTGCGAACCACTCTTTCCCAAAATCCACCATACCATGGTGCGGATGGTTGGCTAAATATCCACTTAATTTTCATTAAAGAACATTATGTTTGTATGAAATCCCAATCCAAAGATTTCAAAGCATTTGCTGTCCCTACAAAGTTTGTACCATTATCTGTATAAAGAGTAGAACATCTTCCTCTCCTTGCCCAAAATCTTCGTAAGGCTTGCATAAATGCCTCTGTGGAGAGGGATGAAACTAACTCCAGGTGGACTGTTCGATATACAGCACACGTGAAAAGTACTATACACACCTTGCTTCCCCCACGTAGGAAAAGAAGACCAGCCAGATCTGCACCAGCTATCTGAAATGCTGCGACTCGTTGTATTCTGTCAGGAGGTAAAGGGGCTGGATCCGGATTAACATTTTTAGAAGTCAGCCTCTTGCATCGTACACATTGTCGCAGAATTACAACTCTCCTTCCTTTAGGAATCCAGAATCTTTCTCTTAACTGTGCTAGAGTCGTCAACACACCAGCATGTATCAAAGATATGTGAGTACACAAAACCAGTCTTTACTGAAGAGGATGGTCTGGCAGGACAATAGGATAGGTTAAATTCTCTGGGTCTTGACTGAGAATAAGTCTTGTTCGAACTTTCAAAATTCAATTTTCTAAGAAAAATTGTATTGTATCCTTGTATTTCTCTTTTTTTTCAGATGGCCATTCAGACTGTATGATTTTTATCAGAGTGTTTTCTGCCCTTTCAATATCTTCGCGTGAAACCGCATTGGTCAACTTACGAGAGTTTTTCTTAATGTTGTTACAAAATCTCAAAACATAGGCAGTCATTCGAAGAATCTTTATGTAGCTTGAAAAATATAAAAATCTCTCCAAATTTCTCTTCCTTTTCAGCGGCTAAATTCGTTAACAATGTCTTACGCCGCTCCAGAAATGCTTCATTCGGAACAGATATCTCAGAATTTGGCCAAGATTCTTCGTTTTCACACAGCCAGGTTAGACCCTTCCACCACTGACTTTGCATGAGGTCCGACCAGTCGCAAAACCGGGTTGCCAAGTCGGCAGGGTTGACTTCTTCAGGTACATGTTTCCAGTCATCTATATTGGTCAATTCTCTGATTTCTTTCACTCGATTTCCAACGAAGGTGTACCATGGCTCCCTTTTTGTGATCCAACTTAACACTATCATTGAATCAGTCCAATAAAGGGTTCTAGAAGGAATGGGTAGAACAGAATGCAGGGTTGCGGATAATCGAGCCCCAAGGGCAGCTCCTAACAGTTCAAGTCGTGGAATATTGGGTTTTTGCATTGGAGCAAGTCGAGCTTTAGCTGCTATTAATCTGACTGTCACTTGACCTCGGTATTCACATCGTAAGAAAGCACAAGTAGCATATGCGAAGGAAGATGCATCTGTGAAAATATGTAGCGTGAGATCATCGTAATTTCCAGGAAATATTCTTCTTGGAATTGTGCATTTAGGTATGAGAGCCGTGGTTTTCTCCCACGGTCTGTACTTCTGTTCAAATTCTACAGACAACGCATCGTTCCAACCTAGCTTTTCTCTCCAGGTTTCCTTCAAAAGCGACTTGGGCAATAATAACGCTGGAGTAGTGAAGCCAATCGGATCGTAGATTCTGTTGATTACAGAAAGTAGTAACCTTTTCGTAACCGTCTTCTCGTCGACCGTACAATCTAAATTTGACGGTAACTTGCACGAAAGTTCGTCATTGACTACATCCCATCTCAAACCAAGTACCATTTGTGTATCTTGCTTTTCATTAGAGTTATTAGAAGCGCAGCATCGTAATTCAAATCCACCTTCTTTCATGACTTGTATAGCTTGGGATTTCAGTTGCTCCAGTTCTTTCACGTCATTATCACTTGTGACTAGGTTGTCCACGTAAAATCCTTCTCTCAAATTATCAATCGTATTTTTAAGGCTCTCTGTCTAGAATTTCTGCAATCCCAGATGACAATTTATTGTGGCATTCAGAAGAAAGGGACTGGAAGAAACGCCGAACAGCACTCGGCAGTGTCTACAAATCTTAAATTTTGTTCCTTCAGCATCTTCCCACCACAAGAATCTTAATACATCTCGGTCTTCGACTCTTAAATGTATCTGTAGAAAGGCTTGTATTATGTCGGCAATCACTCCAAAGGTGCCTGAACGGAATCTCAACAGTAGTGGCAGTATCCTATGTATAAGACTCGGTCCCACACTCAAACATCCATTCAAGGAAGCAAATCCAGGTTTCTTGGCCGAAGCGTCGAAGACTGGACGAACCTTCGTAGTACTGCTGGATAGCTTGATAACAGGTCTGTGAGGGAGATAATGACCTGGTTTCGTAATCTGATCCATTGATACAGTTTCTATAATGGCTTCTGATTTCCACTGTTTAAATACAGCATCGTAGGCTTGAAAGTGATTTTCGTTTAACAAACGTTTAGTTGCTGTTCGAAGTCTGGACTCTGCAATATCGTACTTATCATAAAGAGCAGGATGTCCAGCCAACCATGGCAAAGCTATTTCATATCTTTGATCTTCGCAAATCTTTAATGTTTCCCTGAAATGGGTCAAAGTTTCCTCTTCAAGAAGTACCTTATTTTTTCTTTCTACGGGATCTGTAATGCCCCAAACTTCCAAATCCCACATCTTTGGCAACTCCATATTTTGCAAGCTTAATGTGACTAAGTTAACCACTTGTCTTTTCCTTCCGAGTCCTAAAATTGTCCAACCAAGGAAGGTCTCTACGGCTGACACTCCCGAAGTTAATACCTCTATTCTTCCAGTCAAAATGCCTCCAAGTACTTCAGCTCCCAGAAGAACTGTTATAGGTGGCGTATCTCTTCCGACATCTGTTAGTTTTATTCCTCGAGAAGCGAGCTCAGCAAGTAACTTTCCATCATGTATTCTAGGTAGTGATGACCAGATCTTCGGATGATCGAGGAGAGACAATTAAGTTGAATATTTGCGATTTAAACTTTCAGCAGTTACCATATATCTCCTACGCTCAGAAGCAGGAGAAATTCCCCCGCCAAACAGTCCTTGAGAAAACACTTCCCTTCCCGAGGGAGAAAGATTTAGCTCTGCAGCTAAACTCTTTTCAATATAGGAACGCTGCGATCCATCATCCATTAATGCTCGAACACAGACTTCCTTGTCTCTGTTTCGTAGTCTGATCGTAATTGTTTTGAGATATATTTCACGCTCAGAGGGAAGATTTGTTAATAATATTTCTGTAGATTTCTGTTCATCATCTGCTATTCTGTCCTTAGATGAAGAATTAATCCCTTTACGCAAATCGGGGCAAACTATTGCATAATGTCTCCGTTTACAAATCAAACATCCTACATTACTGTGACACCTTTTTGCCATGTGACAGACTTGAGACACACAAGACAGCATCCCTTCCGTATAGCTTGTGATTTTCTGTCCTCATAACTCATCCCCGCTATTTTCTGACAGTCTTGACTTGAATGAGGACGGTCACAGAAAATACAACTATTTTTTCCTCGAGAGGTGTTGGCGATTAGTGTAGCAGCGGTAGGTTCATCTCTCTGGACCGATTTATGGTAATCATTTCGTTTTTCGCCGCTTCCCTTATCTCTTCCAAATCCTTCACGAGCTAAACTGATCACTTCCTCAGATTCGACCTCATGGCGCAAAAAACACATTAGTTTTTCAATGGATCTCTGACTTGTAGCGTCATCAGTATTTTCCGAAATTCTACTTCGTTCCCACGCTCTCATAGCATTTTCAGGCAAACAGGATTCTACAAGAGGCTCTAGAAAGTCAGCAAATTTCTCTTTTGTGCGCCCCAAGCTTTCCAAAGCTCTTAGATTCGTTTCCAGCATATCGTAGAGGGTCGCTAAATCAGGTGAATTCTTTCCAGCAGTAGCATTCTTCATAACAAGAGAAAGAAGATCTCGAACGTAAATTTGCACTAGGAGATCCTCCCGGCCAAATCTTAGTTTGAGCTGTTAAATGACCTTGGATAAATTTCTGCGGTTATTGGGAAACTGGAAACTAATCTTGCTGCTCTGGAATCAGGTACCATAGATTGGTATAAATACTGGAACTTGTCGATTGCAGATAAATCCTCACAGTCGTGAATTTTTGAAAAAATACTCCAGAATGTGAGATATTCTTTAGGATCACCTGAAAACGCCTTCAATTCAAATTTTGGTAGTGTCAGTTTCATAGTATTGTCCTCTAAAGAACCTTTGGCGACGGATCTAGAATCCTTATTCAAAAATTTTTCGACTTTTGATTCAAGTTCAAGATAATTGTCTCTGTAATTTTCAGCTGCTTCAAAATCGGTTTCGTATTCGGCAACGGTCTCAGATTTTTCTAAAAGTAATGAGGATATTTCATTATGAACCTCATTCAAACGAGTAAATTTATCTTGCAACTGTGACTTTAATGTATACAGCCGATCAACATCCTTGGCGTCAGTTTCCGATGTCGCCAAGTATTGTGTTAACTTATTCGCTGCAGTCGTGAATGAAATTCTTAACGACTTTCGTATTGCCTTAAGAGCATCCATATTTCTAAATATTTTAATCAGTTTATTATTTAAAAATATTTCGTTTAATCAGCTCTCAATCTCTGCTTATTCTGAATCTTGAGTCATTTTACTTTCTTAAACTTAAATCAAATCGGGCATATACTCTTTGCACAAATCAAAACTTCATACATATATCACTGAAGCAGTCATAAATCAAAAATTCAAGAATTACTCGTACCATTTTTATCTTAAAGAAATAACCAGTTCGTAAATTTGTTGACTTCAGTTTCACTACGTAATGCAGAGTACAATGTCCATGTCACGGACGCCACAATGTTCTAACTCAAGATTGGTTTCGACTTACTATTTATTTATAATATATATTCGTACATCAGAAAAGATGAAAATTATATATATTTCTTAAACTTAATATTGCATATCGTAGCCTTTATCTTAAACTTAAAACTTATAGCTTGAAATTAAAACTTATCTACCTAACTTAAAATTAAAAGAACATAGAACACAAAAAATATTGTCGCTGCCACATTTGCAAACTCAAATATAAATGCAATTCAGTTATTAACGAGAAGCAAACAGAAAATGTTAAACTTAAGTTGAGTGGCAACAATAATCATTTGAGGGTTATAAAATTTATATCACAAGAACGATCATAAAAATTCCACTAAAATGAAATATTTTTCGAATCTTTATCTCGCTTTTCTGATTTTTGGTTAATTTTTAAAGATTAATTTTTAGAATTTAATTTATCAAATCCTGATAACGTGATTTCTTTTTCTGGTACTTTAAATAAATTTTTAGTCACGTGCATAACAACTAAACAGGAAAAAAAAAAATTTTTCTTGCTAATGCAGCAGCCGATTGTACATTATCGAAAAAATATTAAAATACAGTAAAATATGTTCCTCAAACTGTACTATATTGACTGTACTATATTGTCCTATTAGATTTAATTTGAATATTTTCTTCTACAATATTTTGTCTATAAAAATATCCGTTACGATTTCTTTTATAAATATATGTTTTCGTTTTTTTTTTCATCAATTGCATACATTGATCGCTATATTTATTATAAATATATTTATACATATTTTAACATTAATTGCATACATTGACCGTTGTATTTAATTTGAATTTTACTCCATACCGAAGTACGGGTTTTCAGCTAGTGTATATATATATATATATAACATTAAAAACCCTATACCATTTTAAAATCTAACATTATTCTAAATTCCCTTGGGCGTACGAGCTAAATTTCGCTTTTGATTCTAAGTTCTAATAACCTCGAGAGAAAATATTAAATGGCTTCCTTTTTCAAAAATGCGTGGCGTCCCCCATATTTTAGATAAGCTCTGCGCAGATTATATAAAACCACATGTGACTTATCGACAACAGCAAATCCCTAATCGCTATCCTGATCACATGAAAAAGTTTATATAAACCACATGAACGGAAGCCTGTACGCTTTTCGGATTTTGTAACTGTCTTGAGAAGACGTATTCGCCGACGAAATAAAAACTAGTATAATGCTGTAACTTGCTGCGTCGAGTATTATTATAGCCACGACTACACCATCATTGCCTGTGATGTGCTGGACGCCCACTTTTTCCTTGGGTTGTCCAGTATGTTACATAGAGACGGCAGGATCTACAGACTTGTAACAGAAATTCAAGTTTTGCTGCGCGGAAAATTCACAATGGAGTTCCAGGCCATAAGTACGGTTGCTGTTTGCGGTCTTCGGTCAGGAGAATAATTATTTCACGCTGTGGACTTTATATGTCAAGGTCGAGATCTCCTTTTTCCCCGTCATTCCGACGTAGTACGTGTTGTGCGCTACTGTTTTAGTTCGGGTTCTGTGTGCTAAGCAATGGAGAGAGACATGTTTGTTTTTCTGAGCCGGAGTTCAGAATGATTTTCAAGGGGAATAATGTGCGAGTCTTTTTTTTTCACAAGTTGTGTAGCTGCTTTTGCTTCTGACTTCGACTTCGAGTGAATCTTCTTAGTGATTGTGTCCCCCATTGTTCCGTGTAATAAATTCTTCACAAGTGTCTCGGGAAGTGAAATCACCGCCAATTCAAAAATCATCGATGTGTTCTTGTGTGTGAATTTAATTAAGCCGGTATGCAAGCTCTAGCGCTGTACCGTGAAAAAATAAAAATAAAAATTTGTGCAACCGAGAATTTTACAGTAACAAGACAAGCATCACATGACCAGGTTGTATGTCTCCCATCATAAACTTTTTAAAATTGTTTAGTAAACTATGATTGTATGATATTATATTCTTGTTTTAAATTGAAATATAATTGTGATATTGTATTAAACTTATAAGATGGAAGATAAAACTATAAAGACAGAAATTCAGGGGGAAAAAACAACAACAACAAATGATAAAATTGAGACAGAATGCAAGGACCATTTTCAACTTGAAAATGTAGAGAGGGAATTCAGGGATTTTATTCCTTTTGACCCAGAGGGGGGAATGAAATTACAAAAATGGCTTGCCTATATTGAGCAGAAATTTTCCCAAGCAAATGTTCCAAATGAACAAAAAATAAAAAATATTTCAAAATTTCTCAGAGGGAAGGCTCTAAAGATTTTTATAAACAATTGCCTAGACATTCAAGATTGGACAGAATTAAAAGACACTTTGCAAGAATTATTCTTTGAGGCAGATAGCGTGGAATTCTCTGAATTTTCCAATTTGAAATTTGAATATAATGATGACTTAACCAAATATTTTCATAAAAAAATTGATGTAGGAAAGAGATTGGGGTTATCACAGAAATTAATACTAGAAGGCCTAACACAAGGCCTAAATGCTCAAATGAGAATGACCATAGCTGCAAATCCTCCTCAAACCACAACAGAATGGATAGTGTTGGCTAATAAGCTAATCAAAATAAATAATGAAGGAAACAAAACTAATCAAGGGGATCGGGATAACTTTTTTAACACTAGATTTGAAAATAGGAACCAATTACGACAGAATTATTACAACCAACCTCAAGTTAGGATGAATTATAGCCCACCTCACCAATTTAGACAAAATTACTCTTCCCAGCCTCAATTTAGACCTAATAATAATCAACAAACTCAGTTTAGACCTAATTATAGTCAGCAGCAACAATTCAGACAATGGCAACCCAGAGATCAAAGGTTGAATAGAAATTTTGCACCCAATCCCAATAACCAAATTAATCACCACCAACAATATGCAGACTTACCATCTAGACCCTGTCGAAAATGTTCTAACTTTGGCATAAGTAATGCTTATCATTGGGAACAAACTTGCTCTATTAATGAGAGATTTGATAAGATGTCGGTGTCAGACAATAAACATCATTATGAGGAACCTGAATTTGAAAGAGATCAGGCGCCAGAATGACATTTACTGTCATTGAGGGGAAACATTATCAGAAATAATAGGGTTGACAAAACAAAAAGACTATATGAAAATGAGAAACAGAATTTTTTAAATTGTGTGATTGACACTGCTTCGACTATTAGTCTGATGTCACAAAAACTGGTCAAGCAATGTCAACTGAAATGTTATTCAAGTTCTCCAATTAAGGTCAGGCAAGCTGAGGGTGAAATCTTAATTACAACTAAATGTGTATTAACTTTGAGAATAGGGAAAATAATTAGAAACATTTCTGCATATGTTTTCGACAATGACTTGCCTTATCTTATTCTGGGACTTCCTGAGTGTAAAGAGTTTAAATTAGTAATTGATTGTAACCAATTGTGTGTGTATCAAAATAGAATTGCTTTGAAAATGGTTAATATTTGTGATATAAGTAAAATTTCATTACACCTACAAAATAAATGTGATAATAAGCATGTGAATAATAATAGTAATGGTCATGAAATTGAAGTTTCTGATATGTTTAACCCTTATGAAGAAAATTCGCAGAAAGAAAATGATATTTTCTGTATTGATTATGATGTAAATGACAATTTTAATGAAAGCTCTGGTGGAATCAAAGCAGAAAGTAATCCAAATTATGAAAATGTTGACATTAATGATCAAATCAAAAATTTAGATGTTGATAGGGAATTAAAGAATTTATTGCACAAAAATAATAGACTGTTTTCAACTAACAAATATGACATAGGCAAAATAAGGATGGAACCCCAAAGAATAATCCTAAATTCTGATTTACCAGTGAGTCTAAGAGCATACAGGACTTCACCAACTGAGGAAAAAGAGATCAGGACCCAAATTAAAAATTTGTTAGAAGCAGGAATCATAAAAGAATCACATAGTTCATACTCAAGTCCTGTGACTTTGGCAAGAAAGCGAAATGAGGGAAAAACTAGACTTTGTATTGATTTCAGAAAACTAAATTTAATTACTAAGACAGATGCAGAACCCTTACCCAGAATTGATGATATTCTAGATAAATTAAGCAGAGCTAATTACTTTTCAACTTTAGACCTTACCTCAGGGTATTGGCATGTACCCGTCCACCCAAAAGATACTGAGAAATTGGCATTTGCCACTACTTTTGGCTTATACGAGTGGCTAAGACTCCCATTTGGCTTAAAGAACGCCCCTGCAATATTCAATATGACTATCAGGAGAATTTTAGATAAATATAAAGTTAACTTTGCATGCCACTATTTTGATGATATTATAATTTTTTCAGACTCCAAAGAACAACACCTTGAACATTTAGAGATACTATTTAACATTTTCAAAAAAGAGAATATCAAGTTAAAATTAACTAAATGTATTTTTCTGCAACAACAAATTAATTTTCTTGGATATAATGTAACAAATGGGAAAATTGCCCCAGACAACATTAACATTGAAAAGATAAAGTGTTTGAAACCACCAACTAATGTAAAAGAACTCCAAAGATTCTTGGGCACAATAAATGTGTATAATAAGTTTATTCCAAAATATGCAAAAGTAAGACAGCCATTAAATACATTATTGAAAAAGGGGGTAAAATGGGGATGGTCAGACAAGTGCCAAGAAGCTTTTGAGGATCTTAAGAATTTATTGATTTGTAAACCAATATTGCAATTGTATGATGTAAACAAAGACTGTCATTTATTTGTGGATGCTAGTAAACATCAGGTTGGAGCTATTTTAAAACAGCCAGGTGAAGATGGGATGTTGCATCCCATAGCATATCACTCTCGTGTATTAAAGGACTATGAGGCAAATTATTCTATTACTGAACTTGAGTGTTTGGCAGTTGTGGACAGTTTAGACAGGTATTATCATTATCTCCACGGGAATAAGTTCACAATTCACACAGACCATGCTGCCTTAGTTTGGCTTAAAAATGTGAAAAATCTTCGAGGTCGACTCTTTCGCTGGTCATTAAAACTAAGTATGTTCGACTATGAAATTAAATACCAGAAGGGAACTGCAAATATTGAAGCTGACATGCTTTCAAGGAACCCTATTCTAGAACCTAAAACCCAAATAAATCATTTAATTGAACTAAGAAAAATTGTAGAATTTCAAAATAAAGACAATGTACAGGGACTTAAATATAAAAAACTAAATGATGTAATCTACATGAGAAAGAAAGGATTTTTAAAAATCGTAGTACCATTTTCATTGAGGTTAGAAATTTTAAAAAGAGCCCACGAGGACTATGGACACCCTGGAATAAATAAAACAATGCAATTACTCACACCCCAATATTATTGGCCCAAAGTCAATGAGGACATTAGTAATTATGTTAAACATTGCCATACTTGTCAATTAAACAAAAAGAAAAGACAGAAAAGGTTTGGATTGCTGCAAGAAGTACCTCCGCCAGACCAACCCTTTGAGTGCTTAAATTTAGACACAGTAGGCGGATTTAATTACTATAATTCCACAAAGAAATATTTACATTTGATAATTGACCATGCAACGCGTTATATTTGGGCTTTTCCATCAAAAAGCGTAACTACTGAAACTTATACGAATTGCTTAAAACAAATATTCCAAATTCAAACACCAAAAAAATTGCTAACCGACAGAAATGCAGCTTTTACATGTTCAAAGTTTAAAAGATTTTTATAGCATAACAATGTGCAACAATTACTTACCTCGAGTCATCATCCACAAACGAATGGAAAGGTAGAGAGGGTAAATCAAACAATAATTACTAGATTAAGGTGCAAAGTACATAACTCAACAAACCAAACTCCTTGGACAACCCTATTAAATGAAGTAATTAATGAATACAATCATACGCCTCATTCAGTCACCCAAATGACCCCAGCTTACCTACTTTTTGGAATATTACCTTATGAACCTCATGTTAAAAAACAAGATTTTTATCCTCAGGTGGATGAGGCGAGAAAATTAGCTAAAGAAAGGACAATTAATTACCATAATAGGAATAAAGTAAAATATGATGCACGTTTTGTAGAATCTAAATTTAATGTTGGAGATTTAGTGTTATTCGAAGAATTTCATTACCCTAATACAAGAAAATTAAGCTCACCCTATTCTGGACCTTACACTATTCTAAAACAAATGTCAAAAGTTAATTATGAAATTGATAGACCAAACTTTCACACTAAACGAGATTCTGAAATTGTCCATGCTTGCAGATTGAGATATTATAATGCACCAGAGAACTTAAAACTACACCACGAATAATGACAAACATTAGATCCATTTTTCTTTCTTTTCTATGTGATGCTTAACATCATTATATATTTTTTAATTGATATAATTAATTATGTGTTGTCCTACTAAAGATATATAAAAAAAAAACTATCTAACTTAAACTTTCTTCTTAAGAATACTATTATATGTGAATTTTTTTTTGGATCTCAATTTAAACACTGACTATGACAACTGCACCTTTTCCTTTTTCTCCATCTTTGTACTATACAAGATGCTGTTTTTCAACGCAGTCATATCCTGTTCGGAGATTCACGGTTAGTCCACTGTACGGCTAAAAGACTCTTCCTCCTTATTAGTCAGAGAACAATATGGAGAAAGAAAACCCACTTGTTACACAAACATAAACACAACCCTCACTGCTTAGAGGTAGAATAAAAAAATTTGAAACTAAGAGTTTGGGTAACACACATACAACAAGGTACCTTCAACACAAAAAATTGGATATCCACGTAGAATTAAAATAAGTGTACACAAATGAATAGTAAATAAATAATTTGAAAATAAAATGAAAAGTATTGAGAATAAATAAAGTTAGAATAAATATGAATAAGTATAACTAAAGAATATTGGATAGCATTTTGGAATGAATAAAAATTGTAGGAATAACAAATGAATATTGAAATGAGAGTAATAAGAAATATAAGGATATTGAAAAGAGATTTTTTTTTGATAATAAGTAATATTGAAATAAAGGAGATAAGTGATATTAAGAAAAAAATAATGAGATAAATAAAGATACGAAAACTAGATAATGAGTGATATGTTTTGTAATTTTTATATACAATTGATATATTTGAAGTGTGGTGTTATTAAAACTTGTGATTTTTATTATAAACTGTGATTTTTATTATATAACTAAAGAACTAATTTTCTTTATATGTAAACAAGTCGAGATAATGTGATGTTTATGTATTCTACGTTTGTGAAGCAGAAATAACACAGCACTAAAAAGACTGTGATTGTTTTTTTGTACCCAACTACAAAGGACTTTTTTTTTATTTAAGCCAAGATATTGTAAATTTTTTTTGGGTATTCTGCACTTGCGAGATGATGGGTCACAGAACCTACCGAACTGTGATTTTTTTTTTACTTTTCTCAAGCAACATACTGTAGCTAACATAATAAGGAACGTGAACTATCAGCTACCATGTGTACCTTACAAACTTTTTTGGACTCACCCCAATGTTGTGAGAGTTGAGGAGGAAAGTACAATAACTTCAAATTATTATTGTCATGTTCTATTCCATTTACTTAACATGTTTGTTTGTTGATTTTGATATTTTCATTGTTGTATTCTATTATTTGTGTGAGTCGACTCAAGTTAGTTTTTTTTTGTATTTAGTTAAATTTAATTGATTTTTTTTCTGAGATTTTGTTGTGTGGGGAGACGTCCCTATTCAACAGGTTTCAAAGACATACTTATGTAGAATCTTCCATTTAATATTATGTGTCCTTCTTTTTAGTGATTTTATATATATTTTTCAGTAAATTTGATAATGTTGCTATGTCAGCTCATCACGTGATCTTTAAACATTTTTTTTTACTTTTATTGTGTTCATAAATTAGTAAATCATTAGTGTATTTTTGTGTATTCAATATTGAAATGTGCAATGTCTTGTCATGTGATCATCATACTAAATTAACTTAAAACATATGTTCCTTTTCAAACTTTTCCAAATTTGTGGTCGACGCCCACTTTCCTCACATGGTCGGGTGAGTCTGTCCTCCAATGCAGGCATTGTTGGTCAGCCTCTTCTCGGACGGGGGGGATATTCTATAACATTAAAAACCCCATACCATTTTAAAATCTAACATTATTCTAAATTCCCTTGGGCGTACGAGCTAAATTTCGCTTTTGATTCTAAGTTCTAATAAC
Source organism: Dolomedes plantarius (assembly GCA_907164885.2). Lineage (NCBI taxonomy): Eukaryota > Metazoa > Arthropoda > Arachnida > Araneae > Dolomedidae > Dolomedes > Dolomedes plantarius. The sequence continues at coordinate 59,886,710 of OU015496.1, read as the reverse complement.
CTCGAGAGAAAATATTAAATGACTTCCTTTTTCAAAAATGCGTGGCGTCCCCCATATTTTAGATAAGCTCTGCGCAGATTATATAAAACCACATGTGACATATCGACAACAGCAAATCCCTAATCGCTATCCTGATCACATGACAAAGTTTATATAAACCACATGAACGGAAACCTGTACGCTTTTCGGATTTTGTAACTGTCTTGAGAAGACGTATTCGCCGACGAAATAAAAACTAGTATAATGCTGTAACTTGCTGCGTCGAGTATTATTATAGCCACGACTACACCATCATTGCCTGTGATGTGCTGGACGCCCACTTTTTCCCTGGGTTGTCCAGTATGTTACATATATATATATATATATATATATATATATATATTAGGACAGGAGGGTATTATGGAATACCATTTACATTTCTAAAAATAACTTTACTGGTTTTTGAATAAAAATCCCAAAAATACATACTATAACTGATTATAATGAACTGTCACTTGTAAAATAATACTATTTATTTTTTTGTTATAAAAAAAAATATTTTTTTAAAAGTTACAAATGGAGGTTAATATGAAATAGTCGGGTAATATAGAATAGGTGTTTTAAACCATTGAAAAACTAATTAGACTTCATAAAACATAGTTATTTTTAAGTATAAAAACCATATTTTTAAAATTATGCGCATGTCATTTCTTCTTCTAGTCTGGTTATAAAAGTCACAGATATAATCTTCTTTCTCTGCTCTGGTACAGTCAAGGTAAGCCCACAGAGAACAGCTGAAGCATTGAATCAAAATTTCCCCTCGTTGATCTTCGGAGAATTCTCCGTTACATATGATGCATTCAGCGTCTTTGTTTTCCGATTCTTTAGATGATGGCATGGAGTCCATAACAGATCATACATCCGAATGGAACGATTCATCGTTGCTAACACAGGAGTAATCTCTAGTAGGTTTAGGTCTAGAAGGTCGGTCTAAGTTTAATTTCTTAACAGGGGGGGGGGTCTTTCAATGTTCGGTTTCTTTTGTTGTTTTGAAGCTTCTGGTTCCTTATCTATGTCTTTTTCTTTCAGTTCATCCTCTAACTCTATTTTTATATGGGGAGTAGGTAATTACAGAAGATCCAGCTTTCATGCCTCTAAGGGGATTATGGAATTCCATAATACTCGACACGCCATCATGGAAAATAAACCATTAAACTGATGGACTAAACACTGTCAGCTAAAAAACAACCACAGTAAGACAAACTACAATTCTTTTAGTATACATTATGCTTAACATCAATGTTCAAGTCACATGTGTACTAGTAGGTTAAAATGTTTGAAAACTTACCTGCAAAAGCTTTTGAAAATCCCAAAACACACTTTGTTCTATAGCGAGTGGTAAGACAGCAACAAGCTGTCAACTCTCAGTGCACTGCATTATGGGAGTCTTTCTTAAGTATTTAATGGCATTTCCACATGATAGCAGCACCAAACAGAGCCGAAACCTCGGTATTCTATATTTTCTGACTATTCCATAATATACGCCTCTCTCTCTGCCTCTCTCTTTATATATATATATATATATATATATATATATATATATATATATATATATATATATATATATATATATATAATCTATTGTATAAAGGTTACATTATTAATTTTGCATCATTAGTATAATTAAGTGCGTCTAATTCAGAGAAGACGTGATTTTGTAATAAAAAATAAGTATTTAATATCGGAGACCGCCAGTACCTAACATAATTATAAATTTTAATTAAGTAAAAGTTCATTGTAAAATTTCCTTATTTTTCAAGTTGGGATTTCAGTGCCATAATGTGAAACATAGTAATTGTATGTTTAACAATTTTTCAAACAAACTATCTATTTTACAGCAATGCCTGAATTTCGCAGCATTCTATCGCTTAGTAACTCTCTCTGCAAGCCTAATGAACTGGAACTGTAGGAAAAAATATAACCTTGATCTTTACCAAATTCAGTAAGACAAATACATTCTATAAATAGATAATTAATTTTCTCCTGAATCAGGGGAAAAATGTTATTGAATTAATTAGTTTTCTATTACCAACATTTCCGTGTAACGTAGTAATTTGGAACAGAAACATTTCTAATATAAGATTTTAAGCAACAACAAACTCTTGATTTTTACGCACAGTGTAACGATTAGGTGAAACTAATATCCTGTGAATTAATGTCTCTATATCACGTTATAAGCATTATAATGAAGATATTATAGATTTTAGATAATTATGATGAATAAGGCGTACTGACGAGTTTATAAAAATTTTAATTATTCTTTTGAACCCTAAATTATTCTTTCGATATCCGAATAGACAATAAGATACCCAAAATGCGCTATTTATTGAAAAAAATACTCAAGAAAAATCTTATGCTGCCTTTAGGCATGAATTGCGTAAAATGTTTATCACCAAATTGTCAATAAAATTTGTCATAAATGTAATATTAAAGTTGTATTATCAGTTTGGAAATTCAAAGAAATTTTTAGCATCTGGTTATAAATTATTGCACAAAGTGTGAATAAGTTTGTATTTGAAATAATTATTATACAAAGAACTGCAATTAACATTTTCGTACCATAATCAACATTAACTTAGTTACATGTATTAGGTCGTTCTTGTCGTGCTATATCATAGAAATGTCTGATATTTGGATTGATACGATGGAAAGCAATCTGAACAATTTGCAAAAAGGAATACGTTGACAAAAAGTTATTTTCTAGGAATCACTTGGCTACATTCTAAATTCCATGCCAATAAACAATAACTTACATTACATTAAACTGTTTTCTTAGAGATTTGCAAACTCATTTTGTAAGGAGAGGTATTGAAAGTTTTCCTTCCATCGTTTAGGTGGTATAGCTAGAAAATTTCGCTCTCAACGATACCAAACCTATGTTAAAACGCCGATCCTAATACTTAAAATAAAACCGCTTTTCTTGTACGACTTGGAGCTATGACGGGAAGTTCATTGCAATGAATAATAATCAAAATATGTAATCTGAATAAAAAGTAGAAATCTATTGAAAATAATATAGGCAGATATAATAAGATACAATATACAGATAAAATACAGTGATTATAATACGTAGATATGATAATATAAAATACATAAACAGATACAATGGACAGTATTCAGATGCAACAAGTATTCTTAGTACCTACTTATTATATCTGTGTAAATGCCTGTTAACATAAAACTGTTTAAAGATGATTTATTTAACTTTTAATCGACTTAAGGGGAATGAATAAAGCAACAAAAATCTTCCGGTATGACCAATGACAAAAAGTGTTTCTTTTAGTATGATCCCTTTAGTATTTTCTTTTAGTGTAATTCCATATCCTTCAAATCCTATATACCTTGAAATACTAAAAATGGAGATTATAGCTATTCGACCTACTTATTCAACATGATTTAGTCACGCCTTTCATTGATAGATAGTCTCGAACAGCATTTTTTTTCTCTTAGTAGTAGAACATATGTATTGTTAGACATCATCAACAGTTTGACAAGGTATCTAATTATCTAATCATATATATGTGGGTGTATTATAATTCGTCACTTTCTTAGAATATCGGTTAGCACAGAAGATATATTTTTAGGATTTCCCCGAAAATTTATTAGCAGCATATTGCTTTATGAAACACACGTCCTTATTGATTTATATTTTGATAAATTTATATATATGTATATATGTCGTGTTGCCTGTCTTCAATATTTATTTTTGGGCGTGATTCGTAAATTATTTGGGTTTGCGCTTTTGCTTACCGTTAACCATCTTTTATTCAAAATCTCCTCTAATCTATCTTTTTATCTAAACTTCCTACTTCAATTTTACCCAACTGACGATGACTTTGCAACACATTCGCGATACAACCTTCTTGATACTAACTCAAATAACTCCAATTTTTTAATTTTACACCTCACATTACCGATCATTCGTTTAACTATCATTACTCAATATACAAGAATCCTCTCATTATAATATTAGTTCTCCTAACATTATGCATTCAAATTCTTTATACGTAATTAAACTATAAATCACAATCCCAAACTTTAAAAAAAAAACGCTAAATTCCCCCAAAATACACATATATGCACAAAATCAAAACAAAACACAATTCTATTCTCAATGAAATTGCAAAAATATTATCTGACAAATTCTATACTGAAATTGAAACACTTTTCTTTTCAAAAAATTCATATCTATACCAAGTACCACTAATTACTATCGACCAACACACTTGTAATCAATTCAATAATTTATCAACTGTTACTCAAATCTTAACTATCTATTGATTTTCTCATTTCAATAGAATTTTCAAAATCACACTTAAATGTTATCTATCAACTGATATCAAAATTTTTCTGTCATCAACTACTTTTAACTTATTCAAAATATTTTTCAAAAATACACCTCAATTCAATCTATCATCTCTACAATATTTATATACATAAATTTTTAAACACTTCATATAAATCATAACATCAGTATTTCTTATCTATCTTTAACCAACTCAACAAACTCTTTCTAAAAACAATCTTTAATTCACTTAGTTAAAATTAAAATATTTGTATTCATATATTCGCACTTCAAACAATCTTATCATAAAACCAATATTGTCACACTCTTCAAAACAAAATTACACTCAATAATAATAGTTGTGGCAAATATACGAACATATTTTCAACACACTCCCGCTCTAAAAATTCTTAAGTGCTGCTCCTTCTCAAACATATTTTTCTTTTTTTGAGTCACGTTTTTTTAATTTCTAACGTCCTTAACACACCATGAGACTTAGTCACGGCCACCATGTGTCGTGTTGCTGTCTTCAATATTTGTTTTTGGGCGTGATTCGTAAATTATTTGTTTTAGTACAAATTATTGATAAGTAATAGGTATTTGGGTGCGTTGTGTTTTTAAGATTTATTTGGTTAAATACAACCCAAAGCTCAAGACAGATTGGCAACCGAACAGGTCAAACAAACTTTGCTTCTAAACCTTCCTTTACATCAACTACACAAAACAGAGATGACTGACTCCAATGTAACAAAATAAAATTGATTTATTTACAACCTTATCTATTTACAATTTAACTCAAAAACCGAATCACCAAATCTTAGTACACAGATTACACATTTTACTAATCTTTTAGCATTTTGTCCTCGATTCATATCGAATGACATGTATTTAATTAAACCTACACGTTTTAGATTCAGGGAGCATAGATTTATTTATTTTACCTACGGCAAAGAACTACTCTCTCTCAAAATCTATATTTAAAAAAAAAAACATTGATCCCGCACTAAATCATTAAAATTTTCGAGGTTGGGTCTGAACAAGACAAAAATGATTTGACACTCATTCGATTGAATGCTGACTGCACTGGAACACGTGTGGTGATCTCATCATTGGGCTTGGGGTCTCCTTTCTGTCTCGGGTAGCATGCACTCAAAATCTTTTTTACGGTTGTAGGCATCTATCGTCTGCTTCTTCCGCTCCCTTCATCTCCGGACTACTCAATCGGAACACCAACGGGAGATCGGCATTCTCTCCACCTCCATTCTCAAATTATTTATCGGTGAAGGCAGCAACCAGATTTTCGTCATCAGCAAAAACAAATTCTAGTCTCAGGATAAGGAGGTTCTCATCTCGGCACGCATCCACTCAATTTCTGCTCCGCTAAACGACATCTTTCTTTTGGGAAACTCCCCAGGCAAGATCAAATTTTTCTCGATAGTTAAGATAACCACACTTCATCACCTGCGATGCTAAGCCCCGGGAAGAGTGAACCCGGCCTTGCATGCATGAGTGAATCCTCGAAAAAACTCTAAGTCTTCTATTTATTTATTTTTTTTACAACAATGTCCCCGCCTTCTCATGACTCCTAAACCATTCAGGACAGCTTTCAAAAATCCGCCACTTAGCATCAATTTTCATTTCTTTGATTGGATAATCCCATAACCCATGCACTCTTTCCTTGCGTCACAAAACAGACCACCCAAAGTCCAGTCCACGTGTTTTGCAGTCACCTCCCAAACAGACCCAATAAATTTGTTTACAATAGGGTATTTTACTTTAACGTCAAACTCTGGTGTCATCTCCTTATCTGCGTCCACAATCAACCTCCCCCACCGTGCACCGCCGCTTTTAAATTGGCTAAGGCCCAAAGACGTCTGTTCCGTCCTCTAATCAAAGGCGGCATCCTAACATTCTAACCAAAATATGATGAAAACAGCCTTCGATCACTTTATCTCTCAAAAAAATTTAATTTTTCTTTAAGATCGAAAGCGCTTCATCACAATATATATATATACTAGCGGACCCGACAGACGTTGTCCTGTTTAAACGTTATAATTCTAGCTGAAGTACCCGGCAATGCCCGGGATTTTAAGAATGTTTGTGAACCAAAATCAATTTAAAAATTAACACAGTATAAATAACATAAAAAATATATGTGAAATGTTATACACATCTCAGAATTTCAGCCTTTCATCATTGTAGTACTAAAATCTGAAAAGTAAAAATGTCAAATTCTCTAATGTTTGTTAACCAAAATTAATTTAAATATATAACAGTATAAATAACATAGTATAAATAACACAGTAAAAATAACATAGAAAAAAACCACGTGAAATCTTATACACATGAATAAAAGGAAAACCCAATATCAAAATATATAAATTTATAATAAATTCCTCAGAATTCAGCTAGATTTAGCCTTTCATCATTGGGGCAAAAATAAGAAGCTGAAATTACAGGTTTAGCAGAAATTTCCAATAGAACCATGATATGACTCCAGCGTCCCTCTTAAAAAATGAAGTGTTTGATTGAGGACTGCAAACCATTTAACTCCAAAAAGCCTTAATTAATTGCTGAAATAACAGGTCTAGCAAAATTTACACGACTCTGCATTCGAACCCGGGTCGATAGCATAGTACTTGCGCAACCTTCCGAATACGCCACAATGACACGGTATTCTACTGAGTAAAGTGAAACTTATTCGTCATTCGAAAGTTGTGGGCTGGTGATTATACATGTCAGAGGAGTTTTTAGTCAGAAATAAGTTAACAGGATAGAACCTTAGTCTTTAGCTCTTCAATAGACACAAATATATAGGCGAGGGGGATTGCAGTAGCGATTAAGAAAGATCTCGAGTCACTTAGCGTGGTTTATTCGAATTTTCCTTCGCGTGTCGAGAGTATGAATATGCCGCTGGATCTGATGTATTTTAGAGTATAAAATCTGACTTGAAAGATTATTATTTTCATTTATTATTCTGGCTTAATATATGACTTGAAACTTTTTGATTTTATTTTTTTTTATCTTTTCGCTGACTTTTTGCTAATTAAACCTAACGTGGACGGCATTATCCAGAGGGCCGATTCCACAAACTGTAACAGCTTCCATTTACCGGACGCACCCCCTTATAAATTGTTGGTTTTTTATTAATTAATTAAAAATATAAAAACAGTTTCTATCGGATCAAATTGTGAATCTAAACCATTCTCGATTCAACTTAATCGCACACACAAAATTCATAAAAATCAGTCCAGTCGTTTAGGAGGAGTTCAGTTACATACACACGGACAGAAGAAATATATATATATATATATATATATATATATATATATATATATATATATATATATATATATATACATGTTGCAGTTGTGTGTTGTAATTTGAAGTGCGTGTTTGAGAAATATTGGAATTATGGGTAAATTTTCATATCTGCCTGATAATAAAAGGAACAAAATAGTACTTTTGAAGTAAGAAGGTTATTCTTCGCATCAAATTGCTGCTAAAGTACCATGTGGTCTTTCTACTGCCATTAGAACGTTGAAAAGATATTCTGAAACACATTCTATTGCGGACAGCGAGCGACCTGGAACACCGAGAAAAACAACTTTACGTGAAAACTTGGTATTGCACAGGATTTTCCTTTCAAACAGAAAGCTTAATTCCCCGCAAAATTTGAAACATTGACTTTGACATCGAATATGAATGTTTGCCCAAGAAATTTGAGAGGAAAACCGCTGGAAATTGGATTATAAGGCTGCAAAGCTCGCCCAAAACCATTACTGACCGACTTTCAACGCAGGAGGAGATTGGTGTGGGCAAGGGATCATTCATTATGGACTATTAAAGTCTGGAAAAAGGTAATATTTAATGATGAAAGTCAGTTTTGTATTTCTGGTATCCAAAGTAGTGCCTATGTAAGACGACTCCCTCACGAGGAATAAGGCCCTCAGTGTCTAAAGTCCAAAGTAATACACCCAACGAAAGTGATGATATGGGGCTGCATGTGTTCTTGTGGTGTCGGAAGACTTCACATTGTGAGCGGAAAAGTGAAAGCCAGGGATTACATTTAAATATTACAAAATAAATTACTACCAACAGCGGTAAATCTTTTTGGAGATCAGTCATAGATTTTTCAGGACGATAATGCTCCATGTCACCGTGCAAAGGTACTCTAGAAATGGTTCGAAGACAATATTGGATATAGGATGAACTGGCCAGGACAGTCTCCGTATCTTAATCCGATAGAGAACCAATGGCATGAAATGGGTTATGATATTTGAAAGAAAAACCCTTCAAACAAACGTGAGTTAATTGAAGCTTTAATATTTTCCTTCAACCATGTTGTCACGAAAGAGCTTCTTCTGAATTTGATGCATTCCATGCCAAAAAGATGTAGAGCTGTAATTAAAACAAACGGCTGGCCCATAAAATATTGATGTTCAAACATGAAACAAGCCAGTTTTCAAAATATATATTAAATGTACCGTATTTATAAATTTTTGTGTTATTCTACTACGTATATTATGTTATTCTATATTGTGTTACTCTGTACATACTACTCATTCGTGTGTTAAGGCAGCTGCACTACAAAAAATACTTACGATATTAAAAAAACTAGCAAAGGATTTGAAATGACCATGAAAACATACATTAGAATCAATAACAATAGTTAAGATAGTACGATAATTTCATAACGAACAATTAAGTCGAACACAAAAATTAGGCAAAAATAATTAGTGTGTTCAGGACTTTTTGCCACCATTGTATAACAATTGAAAGTTAGACATATCATTTTTTTTCGAAAAATTCACACTCTTTGAAAATATTTTCCCTAACACTCTTTTCTTTTCATCTAAACATAATAAAGCAATGTGTTTTAAAAATATTATAAATTGGCATCGAATAAGTGAAACATTTTGACGTTGCAAAGCCAATTATGCTCTAGATATGTCGTTTAATTTTAATGTAAAATAAAAGTAACATTATACATTTTTACTGAATGTAACTATATATGAGTAATACGCACACCTGAATATGCATTTTCTTTAAAAGGCTACAGACTGCAATCACAGCTCTCCGTTTCCTCAATCCAGTATAATCCCATTTCCCATTTTTTTTCTATTTCTAAAAGAGCATGAAATAAATGTTATTGCGTCATTTGATGGAATAAATATACCTAAGAAGCACAGACTAAAATGTGCGTTTTCAAAATTTTTATGTAAGCCGTTCCCACACCGATGTTTTTCGCCAAAAGTGTATTATTTATATTCAGATATCTTCTAAAGCACAAATATGCAAAGGAAAACATTTAAATGTGCTAAAGCTTCCTGTTTATTTTCCGGCGAGCAATATCGATTTATACTCATACGGAAAGACGTTAGAAAAAATTCTGCTCCCCAGAGTAACGTCAAATTGTTTTCAAGATATTCTTATCTCAGCAAGATAGCGCCAGGAAAAGTCACATTTATTACGAAATGTAGAGATTAAAGGTCTATCGTGAATTATATATTATATTTAGCATTAAAAATAGCATGTATATTTTGATTCTGCATGAACATTAATTATGAAAGCAAGCCAGGAATTTTAAAAGTGTTACTTCCTGGGATGATTTTACAATTTTTCAATGTCCCAAAGTTTATAATTTTTTTTAGTGATAAATTGTAAAGTTGTGTATTGTTCTTTGATTTATGCTTTGCAACATTAATTTTTTATAAGGAAAATGTAATTGTTGTTCTTGTTATATCACAGATGTAGAATTAAACTATTGTATAAATTGTAATTAAAGTTACAGTACAACTTCGTTTATCCGGATCAGATTTTTAGACTTTTCTTTTATTTAATGTTCAGATTAGACAATAATTTTTATGTATGATTGCAAGAACGTAACTACAAGTACGCCAAATATTCGCTTTTTAGCTTTATTCAATGTACAGTTCTTGCATAGATTGTACAATAAATTATGGTAATAAAATGTTTTTTGTTGAGTTTAAAAAAGATTTACTAGAGTGTCACAGGGCGTTGACGTGGATTGACTCAGAAAAGTTAGTTTTATATTTTTTAATTTCTTGTACAATACTATGTAATTTTGTTGCAAAACAGTCTTTTAAAGTAATAAACGGTAAGTCTGCTTAGTTAAGGATTTTGTTACGCTTATTACCCATATTACCCGGATTATCCAGATTTTCGATTATCCAGACTGCCTATGGTCCCAGTTAGTCCGGATAAAAGATGTTTTACTGTACTTAAAATGTTAATCATTTAAGTGGAATACTAATACTAACCTAGTTGACTTGTTATAAATATTATTATTATTATTATATTTGGAGTAAGCCCTCCAGTATGATTTCTAGCCCAAGTTGGGTGTACCCTAGTATTATTATTGTACTAATCAGTTGTAAATTTTTAATTAAGTGGACCAAGAGATGATGGAAATATTTAGCAGAGGGTATATGTAGAGTACTAATACTAACTGAGTTGCCTTGTTATAAACATTATTATTATTACATTTGGAGTAAACCGTTCAGTATAATTTCGTAGCTCAAGTTCGGTACACCCTTGTATTATTGTTGTACTAATCAGTTGGGTTTACCTTTGTATTATTGTTCTACTAATCAGATGGGTATACCCTTGTATTATTGTTGTACTAATCATTCGGGTCTACCCTTGTATTATTGTTGTACTAATCATTTGGGTCTACCCTTGTATTATTGTTGTACTAATCAGTTGAGAATTTTAAATAAATTGGACCAAGGGATGAGGGATATATTTCGCAGAGTATTAGCAGCTCACTGGGGAGACTCCGTGGTGGGCTTACAGTAGGAAAATTGTCATCAATGAGGAATTTGCACGTTTTTTTATTTTGCATTTATGATATAGAAAATAGGAAAATATGATCGAAAGCATCCTTTTTTTTAGTTTTAGAACTCTAAAAGTTAACATAATTTGTTTTTAAACGCGCACTATTTACTTCATCTCAAAAACGCTACTTTTCCTACGCGGATACATGTGACGTCACAATGCTCCATAGCGAATTTGTTTACTTCGGTGTTTGGATTGTGTTGCGTAGTTTGAGTTTGATATCTAGTGTTTTTTCTTTATTTTTAAGGTGTCAAAGTGTGTTAAAGCAAATTTTAAATATTGTATAGTACCTTGCTGCACAAGCACGACGGTAAATACCGGTAATGAAACGGTCTTTCATTTTATGATATTTAGTGAGAACAGTGTCCTGTCTCTCTAAAAGTCTGCTTTTTTCAACAACTTTTGTTCGAAATGAGCCATCTTGTGGTATTAAAGGCTCCAAATTATTTTTTACTAAATCTTTCCCTTTAATGAATTTTATTGAATTGCCTACACAAGAAAGTTTTGACTTCTTCCAGTAACTCGAAACTGACGTCACTGCTGGTCCTTCACTCCGTCTATGAAGCCACATAAGCAAAGCTACAGCATGTTTACATCCACCTGTAAAAAAATATATTTATAGAAACCCTCAGAAATATTAATATACAATTTCGTTAACAAAAATCAAACTATTGTCGGTTTAAGCTAGCATTTAATGCAAAAATGAAAACTATATTCCGAGAATATCATATTTTATTCACTTGAATAATCATTGTAAAATGTTTATTTGCATTAAAATTTTGATTTTAAGAAAGATGTTTCAAATAAAATGCTGTTATTTCTAACTTTAATTTTTTTCTGTGTTCATTAAATGTATAAACTTTCATCCATAATTGAAAATTGTTAAATTACCATATTATCTCTATGAGATTAAATTATTTTGAATATACCTGAATAACTTCAGAAAAACTAGCATTCTGAATAGCGGTCTATAAAATGTTTGTTCACAGCAGAGATATGCAATATACAACTCTTAAAGTATATTACATACAGTTACTTGATAATAGCTTTGATGCTGAAACAGTTGTAAATGCTCAGTAAGTGGATCTTTATTCAATAATTTTTTAATTTAGCTAAAATTGTGGGTTTTAATGTGATACAGATGATTTGCCAAATCATTGCAGCAAATATGAAATAAATACAAGTTTTGACATTTTCCACTTAAATAAATATTTAAATATATTTGTAAAAACAACGAGTTTTGTTATGAGTTATATTCTCCAGATGGTGAATTCCACCTAACATGAAACCATTACGAAAGAAAATCATTTTAAACAAATTCTTAAGTGTTATATATCATTGGAAAGCTTATGGCCTCTAGAACTAGAACCTATTATTGCTTTTCCCTTACATTAAGTCTGTTTTGTAGGGGAAGTAATGGGAAAATATCTATTTGTAAGTTTTTTTAGCAAATAAAATTATAATTTTTATACCTTATTACTTACGTAAATTATGCCACTGAATTTAATTGGAGTAAATTTAATATTTATGTAAAAACTATAAAAGTAAAATAAATGCATGTTTGTGACTGTTTTGAATATAAATAGCCTAGTTAAGGGTACAGTTGCAACATCATGAATTATATGTAACGTCTGTTACAAATAGTTTTTAAATTTTTTATTACAGAAAAAAATGACTGAATTTTTATGTCAAGGTTCTGATAAATTACAGGCATGTCTTGTGATGTTATTTTTTAAATTTTTGAGCAAATTTACATAATAGATTCACAGATTTTTTTTTATCTTATGACGCTATAGTACAAATGATGTAAAGATGATGTATAGTACAATGATGATGTTACATGAAAGAATTAATTATTTTTGCAGCTTAAATACACCAGAAATAAATTTTGAAACCTGTCAAGTTTATCTTTAGTAATGGTTTTATCAGGTAGAGATAACGGACTCCTATTTTGAAGCATTAATATGCATCTCATAATCTTTTTATAATTTATTTTGTGTGTGAATGTAACGTCCGTTACAATGGAATTCACCAGATGCTGGGTTGGGGATAGGTGATGAAATTTTAAAATAAATACAATTTGTGTGCAAAATGTGACAAAAGCATAAAATATATTAATTATTTTGTAAGTTTATTTTTAATTAATATTTTTACACTAGTTTTGGGTACTAGTTTTTTACATAAAATGTATAAAGTATTGTATTAAAGATTTTTTTATAACTGCTGAAATATTACTAATTATTTATAAATGACTTAAAGCGGGGAAAGCTAACCATGAATGATCTATTGTATCTACCCCAAACACACTATCATTAAAACTTTTAGATAAAATTAAATATAATACATGAAGGAACTCACCCAAAGATGCTGCACAATCATTGCATTAGACGGAAAGGACATTTTCTTCCTTTTCATTCAACTTGAGTTCCACACTGTAGGTCTTTTTTGTAACATTATGTTCTGGTGTCACCCTTGCATTGACTGTACAGATGTCTCCAACCCTTTTTACCTGAACATATCCTACAGCATTATCTCCATAGCCTTCTCGTCCAGATCAAAGTAAAAGTAACTTTCTAAGTACTAAAGCATTAATTTAAAAATGTGTTTTTAAAACACAAAATTATGGAGTTAGAGGATTGTTTAAAATTAGTATGAGTAGTAAACATTTGTTTCTTTGCACCACTTAATATGTGATTAGTCAAAAGTTTGATTATCATGCATAGTTCAGATTTATTATAATTCCTTTACCATTTAAAATACACATATTTCTATGATATGAATGCAGAACACTGAACACATTCGTAAATTTGGTAGTGTTTTTAATTTCTGTCAACTTTTTAATAGACAATTAAAATTACTAAATATCCCATAACAGACACTACTTGTAATGTTGCAGTGTTAATTAATTCTACAAAATTAAACATGTACTATGAATGAATAATAATAGAAGCTGTATATTAAACTTTTAGAGTACGAGATTAATTTAATAATATGCATAAACAATGTCTAACTCTAAAATTTGTGTAAAGTACAACACACGTCAGCGTTCTACAATCTACATTACATAACTAGAATAATAAATGCAAACAAATATATACATGCCTCTGAGCTTTAAATTCTCGTATTTCTGCTCCCATAAAACTTGGATTATTTCCCAAAAAGGAAAACACTGCAAATGAATCCATTTTAGGCAGGTTGTCAGATTGCCCTTTTGCAAAACCGGGTAATAACGCCATGGTAAACAAAACAGAAATAAAACTAATAATAAAGATGACGATAGAACGATAGAATATAATTTTTAAAAAAGGGGGAATAAACAATAGCCACAAGCTAAAATTAGAAAAATTAAACCGAATTAGAAAAAAAATATGATTTTAAAATATTAGTTTAAGAGGAGGAAACGTAGAATCTCGCGCTAGAAAAATGTAAACATTGAACATGGGGCATAGTGACGTCAGAACCAATCACGTAGCGTTTTGAGGTCACATGATTTTTCAACACTTTTCGCTTATTTTAAATTTAAAATTTTTATTATTTAGATCTATATGTACGTTTTAATTGATGTTTTCGAACAATTTAATAACCAATCTGTTAATAAAAAATAGAAATGAGCATTTTCCCCACATGTGCAAATTCCTCATTCGTGGTGGTCATGGCGAACCTCCACGGGGAGACTGGCAGGGTTGCTGTTGAGCGGCCGGATATCATAATTTACCATATACCTTCGTGCTGAGTCGTTGTGATATTATGAATTATAATTTTTCATGATTTTTCTTCAGTCAAATATACCGATACCTACAAAATATGTATGGTATACTAACTCAGAATGTTTATGCACGAAGCTAATGTTGAGGTATAATCAAGTTTATCAACAAGTAATAAATCTAACTAAATTTAACCTGCTTGACATTTCCCCGTATCTATTCGGAATATTTATATACATGTAGCCAAACGGCCTTAATTTAACTACCCTCAACTTCAATGAAGACAAATGTATTTAGCAAAGAGACAAATAAAAGTTAAAGAACTTGGCTAGAGTCACAACATTTGGAGGTAGTGCCTTCGTAAAAAAAAAGAAAATTAAATTTAAAATAAAAGTGTTAACGTTACACATTATTGACCGTGTGATCAAGAACAAAGAATCAAGTACTTCAAACCTAATTGAAATCTAATTCAATTACATTTTACTTGATATCCAAACTGGAGTGGTAATCAGTATGTTCTTTGCAATTTGAGTCTATGTTTACTTTTATCACCTTTTTAACCCTGGTCATAATATTATGACGATTAAATTTTTAGATTTCTTTATAAATTGTGATAGAGCCATTTGCTGGAACCATGGACTGAAATTATGCTGTCAGGAATTTTTCTTTCCTGAGTACCATTCCTACCAATCTCTTTCTCTCTCACTCTCTCTCTTTCTCTCTCCTCTCTCTAGGTCAAAGAAAGGGGTTGTTGACCATATATATTTTCCCACGATGAATATTTGTAATATATTCCCTCACTGTAATTTAATGCTACTCACTCACCTTTAGAAACTCGGATAAAAACCTATGTCTTCAATCTTCAAGGATGTTATTCTACTTACTGAAAGATATCTGTTGTGCGGTAGGTAGCAACTCTCGATTTAAATAGACAAAGGTTTTCCGTTTAATGATAATTCTGGAAAGCTTTATACAACCGTGTAATTCCAGTCCGAAAACTCTGGTACAGGCTACAGTACTCAAGCCGTTTGTCCATCATCCATCGACAGGCCGAGATTTTTTAAATTTAAAATACTACTACAAAAATGTGTATTTGATTAATGTTGAAGTCTATTAGTGAAATTAAATACAAAAGGAAAAAACTACTATGCGCAAGTATAAATCTAACTAATATATAAGATAATATAAATGATAAATTGTGAGAGGCGTATTAATATAAATTTTAAAAGAGCCCTCTGGACTTTCTAAAAAAATTCATGTACAGCACAAAAATCCAAAATGGCCGACTATGACCAAATATCACATGTGAATCTTTCTTTTTGAGGTATCATACTGCAAAAACCATAGAAAATAGAATTTGTGATGTTGTGTTGCAGACGTTGACCATCGTGGATTACATTCCTGTTTATGTAGTGTTTCTCACAGACTAAATTCTAATTATATTGTCATAATGTTTCCTGAATAGCATGAATGTGAACTGGAATCGTTGCGGAATTTTTCCAGCATGACACTGGTGAAAGCTTGAAATGTCCTTTACTGACCCCAGGGACAAGTGTTGAAAAACCTAATGCCTACACAACATTCCAGAAGATTGTAGAACAGTCCACAGCATTGATGCTCTCCCAGTTGAACTGTCTCTCGGAATTAATGAAACTGCTACAAACTTTCCTTCTCATTCCGCTTCATGGCACAAATCTTGTCATATGAAGTTTAATTATTCGAAGCTGGAAAAGGCAATCAAGAGAAAACAAACTGGTGTTGATCAAAAGAAACGTCCTAGTAAACGCGTAGCATTGGAGGTACAATGTTGCTTGTTTTGCGAAAAGGGAAAAAAATGAAGGTCCTCTCCATGAAGTTTCAACATTTAATACTGACAGCGATATTTGATCCATGATCAAACAGCTCAATGACACACACCTCATGACAAGAATAATTGGAGATCTTATAGCAATGGAGGCAAAATACCATCTTCCACATTTGATCCAGCTTAGAAATCGCTACAGAGGCCTCACTCGTAAGGTAAGCGTAAAAGAAGAAAACACAGATGAGAAAAAGAATGTGTGTCGTTCATTCATAGAACTTACCAGTTGCATAAGTACATCAGTTAATACTGGTATTCTCGTTTTCAAAGTATCTGAGATCCACTCTATGTATATAAATCGTCTTGTGGAACTGGGCATCAAGAAACAAATCAACAAGACAAGACTGAATAACCAATTGCTAGAGCATTTCCCAGAAGCCCAAGGTGGGAGACACACTGTAATCATATTCGATAAAAAATGAGAAATATGTTGAGGGAAGAAACTCTAAAGATTCGAGACTTCTCAGAATATGCTGTTATCCTGGCCAAAGCAGCAGCAATAGTTAGAAAAGATATCATGAGTCACCAAGGTTTCAAATTTAGTGTCTGCTTCCCATCACAATGCCAAGAAAACTCACTGCCTAAAGTCTGAAGTCCCTTATTTCTATGATGTTAAATGGTTCAAACTTGCAAGATCAAAACAAACGTGACTCTCAGGCATGCTTAACCATTGGTCATTGTATTGTTTACAACTCAGAAAAAAAATGTCTCATACTGCTCTGAAGACACGACACAGTAAGGAACGTTAGCCACCCCTCCCGATCTATGTCGGCATCAGTGTTCATGCAGCCAGAAGTAAGAAACTTATCCAGAAGTTATGTCACACGGGCATTTGTATTCCATATGACAGGACTCTATAGATTGAAAACTGGACACGCACTTCTTCCTGTGAGCACTTTGAAGAAAATCGAGTGGTGTCTCCTGCTTGTCTCCGTAAAGGGTTGTTTACTGTTGGTGCCCTTGACAATATAGACCACAACCCAAGTTCAACTACATGATTGTTCTTATTCCATACGACTGATTGTTGTTCTATGTGATAAAACCACTCGTCTCAGCAGGATCAACCAGGTAAGAAAGGAACTTTTCTGTTAGAAGAATCGCGCAATTGACAAACTTTCACCGACAGGGGATACTTTTCTTCAACATATCCGAAGGGTAGTTTATCAAGCAGGTATTTGCACGACCAGCAAACAAGCACAGCAAGTGATTCCTTCTCCGCAGGATTTTGCTTGGAATAAGGTTTCAGAGTCATGGGTATCAGTTCCGATGACAATTCCAGAGGTTTCCCGACCATGTAGGGAATTGATTAAATGTTCCTGCAAAGGAGACTGCAACAACTGCAAATGTGGGGAAGCCAATCTGGACTACTCCCCACTTTGCAAGTGTAATTTGCAAGTGTAATTTATTGTAACTGTTGCAAACTGAATTCCATTGAATGAATAGCTATAAGTTTTTTTAAATTCTTATTAGCGTTATGTCTGTACTTATATATTACTTTAATAAATGATATGGATATATTTTATTGTATTTTATTTAATATGTAGGCTACCCTAAGTTAGGATTGTAGTGTACTTAGTAGGCTTAAACCTGTAATTGAAAATTAACAGTAAAATATGTTGTTTTAAAAGTGATATTTTGTCGTATTTATCGGCCATTTTGGATTTTAGTGCCGTACATGAAAATTTTTAGAAATTCCAGAGGGCTACTAGGCTAGCATTTTTTAGCATACCCTAAGTTACTTTCATACGAAATTTGGTGCTTTTATTCACCATCTAACTGTAATTTCACTAAGTCACCGGACTATAAAGTCATATAAAATGTGAATGATAATAATATGTGAATGATAATAGTCATGTAAATCATGCTTAGATATATGCAACAGCTAGGGGTTATGTAAATTTAAAGAAAAATAATGTCAAAAATGACCAATTAAGGGCATAAATGTCATAATTTTGTTTCAATCGTAAACATTTTTAAACAAATTCAGATTGTTTGATTTTAAATTCTTCTAAGTAACTTAAATTCACTATAATTACATACGGTTCAACAAATACCTCAAAATATTTCATGTAAAATGCACTGTTCATCTATTTGATTACTGTAAATCCAGTTCATTATTTAATTTCTCTTAGTAATCTATCAGAAAAGGTTTGGAGTAGCAAAATATATTTTAAAAAATTGTTTCACATTTATTCCAATAAGCTAAGAAATGAAGAAAATATTTTACTTCGCTTGTAAACTTTTTATCTCTGCTCTATTATAACATTTTCAGAATGGAAAAGTTATGTGTATATGAAGTAATAAATATTATTTTCATATGTTGTAAAATATATGAAAAGTCCCAGGATAATGTCCTACGAGAATAAATGTGAATGAAACCTTAAATAGATTGCAACCTTGTGGGTTATGCTCTTGAAATATTAGAGCCCCTCTTAACACCTGAATATTTCAGTAAGAGGATTAATGCTTTTCAAGTTTTGAAACACGTATTAATTTCTGCCTCTGGTAAATAATTGTTAGAAAGATGACAGACCATTTGTAAACGACAATGCATGATGCCAGTAAACATGATAAACAATTATACATAAAAAAAATATTTTACACATCGTAGAAAAAGCCTTTGAACCCAGTATATTGGGTCGTAGGGCTCAAACAAAAGTGCGTAACTAAAATGTGAGAATGGTACTTAATTATTGAGAGTATCAGAAATCACCGCAATGAACAATAGCGGCTATTGTTCATTGATTATTAAATCTTCTTTGATGTATTTATGAACAGTGTTCGTTTAATTGCTCAAAATGAAATAACTTTCATGTGCAGTAATTAATGACTCTATTCCAAAAGATTATAAATATTCAAATTAAATTTAAGGCAAAACCACTAGTATAATGCATATATGCTTCTTTTGTGTAGTCCTATTATTGTAAAATCAACCGGTAAACAATTTTCGATTAACAGTTCAAAACATCCCCGCAATGAACAATAACGTCTATTGTCCATTGGTTGCCAAATATCTCTTGACACCTTTATGAACTGCGTTTATTTAATTACTTCGAATTAAATTGTGAAATATATGAAATCACTTTCATGTGCAGAAATCAATTACTCTATTCCAAAAGATTTCTAATTATGCATTTTTCAGTATAAGGCTAAAACATTAGTATAATACATATATGCTCCTTCTGTGGAGACTTATTACTGTAAAAATAGCCGGTACACAATTTTCGATTGAGAATTCAACAAATCCCAGCAATAAACAATAACGTCTATTGTTCATTGGTTGTGAAATATTTCTTAACACCTTTATGAACTGCAATTCTTTAATTACTTTGAATTAAATTATGAAATATATGAAATGAAATATATAAAATATCTTTCATTTGCAGCAATTAATAACTCTATTCCAAATGATTAAATCTATGCATGTTTGAATATAAGGCAAAACCAGAGACTTCTTATTGTAAAAACAGCCGGTAAACAATTTTCGATTGAGAGTTCAATAATTCCAAGCAATGAACAATAACGTCTATTGTTCATTGGATATCAGATATTTCTTGACATTTTTATGAACTACGTTAATTTAATTACTTCAAATTAAACAAATTTAATGTGCATAATTAATGTCTGTATTCTAAAAGATACTTAACATGCCTGTTTAAATATTAGGTGAAACAATTAGTATAATGCATGCATGCTTCTTGAACCTTATTATAGTAAAAACACCCTGAAAACAATTTTCAGTTTCCCATGGGAGTAGTTTTTTTTGTCTGAACTCGTGAATAAATCGATACTGTTAGACCGAAAATAAGCAAGGGAATTTTGGACGTTCTTTTATTCTGCTTATTTGTGCTTCAGAGATATTCAAATATAAATAACGTGTCGTCGGTGAAAAAACATGCAGTCTGGAAAATAGTAACAGAACAAAAAAAATGCTGAACATATGCATTTTTTCTGTTTGTGTAGGCTATATCTTTCTCATCATAAAATGCAATACGCATCTTGATGGCTCCTTTAGAATTTTCTGTGGATTATGAAACGCGAAAGTGCATTATGAAAGAAAATGTTGCAAATGCAGCCATATGTACCCCGTGCAAAATAAGAAGAGAGAGGATTTTGCAGCTTTATATAAACGTATAAAAATATGTTTCTTCCTTTTTTCTTCGGTGGACTATTATTTTCTACTTAGCAATTTCTATGGTTTAAAAAACATATCCGTAATATAGTACATTATTTAAATGACACATACGTGTGGATTAAAAGTCTAATATTTTTAATGACATATTAAGACATCCTCTAACGATTTTTAGCTATTGTTTACGATGGCTATGATAATATTATTATTCATTTTATTTCTATTGAGCAAATTTAAAAGGTTTTACTAATGTAAATTTATCTACCTTTTTTCATATCTATCCGTATATATGTACACTGAAACTTATATTAAAAGGGAAGTGCACATTATATGCAGTATTTCACATCACCAATTAAGCATGACACTCATGACTAGATAATAACAGGAATATGTAAGTCAAATCTTGTATATATATATATATATATATATATATATATATATATATATATATACACACTCATGGACAAAAAAATTAGCGCACCAAGAAGGAGTCGTCAAAATGAAACGAAATTTTACATACGTAATGACTACTTTGATATAAGTAAATGATAAGAAAATCAAAGAAAAAGGATAATTTATTTCAGAGAAAAAGGCAAAAGAACGGAGGAGTTAATACTCCGTTGGACCCCCTCTAGCGCGAATGCACGACGCGATACGATCGGGCATTGAGTCATACAAGTTCTGTGTGATGTCTTGAGACATTTCGTTGAATAATTGCTGCAACCTTGCCTCTAGTTCGTTCAAACTCGTGGGATGCCCAACTCGTCATCCCAAATGATCCCAGATATGCTCGATTGGAGACAAATCTGGGGATCGGGCAGGCCAAGAAAGGGTAGTAACAGTGCGGAGACAGTCTTGTGACACCCTTGCCGTATGAGGCCGAGCATTGTCTTGTTGAAAAATGGCTCCTGGGCACCGTTGCATGAGTGGCAACACATGTGGTTGCAGGATTTCATGAAAATACCGCTGGGCTGTCATGGTGCCACGGAACAATACTAGGGGTGACCGTGTATTGTAGGCAATGGCACCCCATACCATCACACCAGCTGTGGGAGCGATGTGTCGCTGTACAGCAAAGGCAGGATTGAAGCGTTCACCACGGGCTCTCCACACACGAACACGATTGTCATCACTGCCGAGATTGAATCTGGATTCGTCGCTAAAGACGACCTGGTTCCATTCCGCTGCAGTCCAGTTTCCTCGTGCGTGCCAAAACTCCAAACGGAGGCGTCGATGGGTGGGCGTCAAGGGTAGCAAACGTAATGAGCGCCGCAATACCAACTATCCTTCAGTCAGGCGCCTTCGTATGCTTCGAAAAGACACAGAGGCCCCTAGTGAAGGTGCTACCTGTGCCTGGATGGCGGCCGATGAAGCAGTTGGCTGTACGCGTGCATTTCTTACGATGTGGCGGTCTTCTCGACGACTGGTCTGTCGAGGGCGTCCTGAGCCTGGTCTTCGTGTACATGACAACTCTCGGGTCCACTGGTCCCAACACCTCCTCACAACACAATCACAGCGGCCAAATTGACGAGCTACTGGCCTAGCTGACCACCCAGCTTCCATCATCCCGACGATTCTCCCCCTCTCAAACTGCGACAACTGCTTATATTTTCTTCGAACACGGCGTAATGGCATGTCTATCTCTGCTCTTCCTTTGTAAATGATTCAGCACACTCAAACAAGCTTTGGTTACCTGTTTTATACTCCACAGAGTACGATGTTCAACGCCCTCTACCGGCTATACGTAATGCGCAATCACGCTGCATTTCTAATCATTTGCATATCTCCCCGACATGTACATTCATTGCAAGTTTCGTTACGATCCCGCAATTATTTGTTGGTGCGCTAATTTTTTTGTCCATGAGTGTATATATATATATATATATATATATATATATATATATATATATATATATATATATATATATATATATATATATATATATATATATTTTTATATATATATATATATATATATATATATATATATATACATATATATATATATATATATGTATATATATATATATGTATGTGTATGTGTGTGTGTATGCACACACTTTAACTTCTTTGGCGGGCCATTCCTCAAAACGGCTACATCTTTTTTCGGAACCTTTACTGAACACCGTATAGAAGTTTTACTGTATATATATAGGATGATTTACTCGGGAGAGGTCCCGAATATTCTGTATTAAACGTCACTAAGATAATGCATTCTAACCCAAAATAATATGCACATAGCTTGACGAATGTGTAATATATTGCATTAAATGCGATAATGGATGTGATCTCGGTTTTCTACCAAACACGTTTCAACGCGGCGCTCTATGTTCACAAAACACCCGCATATGGGCTGCTGAAAATCATTTCCCACTCACAAAACACCGCTCCATGATCAAAACAGTGGTGTGTAGTTCACGATATCTTTATTGTGCCTTGCAGGTACCTTTTCTTTTGACACCGCCGTGAACACAACTGTGCATTTGAACATTTTTGAACAGTTCGTGAATCAACTGGATGATGGTCAGTCAACGGAAGTTAACTCGAGCAAGATTGAGGAACTTGTCACGCATTGGCAAGAATCATGGCTGTAATTGAGTCCTTTGGCAACAGGATAAAATCAAAAGAGGCTTTGGCCACCGCTGTCGCAAGATCTGATACCACCAGACTTCTTTCTTTTGGGATAAGTCTGTCGGAATAAGCCAGGTACTGGGGAATATTTGAAGGAAAATACCTAATGTGAAATTTCTGTCATCCCCCCCCCCGATTTCCTTGTCAATACGTTCAGGAACATAGAGCGCTGCGTCGAAACGTATGTGGGAGAAAATGTAGATAACTCCTGACAACGGCACCATTATGTGGCAGTGAAAGTATGGCTATTGGTGGGGTTAGTACATTGCATGAAATTAAAATTAGGATTCGTTGCTTTCAGTCATTAATGTCACAACGAATCCAAATTTTAATTTCATGCAATGCACTAACCTCACCAACTAGCCATACTGTCATTTCCACAAACATCAAGCGTCGCATGCAATAATATCAATTTCCTATAATCCAAGCTATGTAGAGTAATTTTTTTCGTTCAGATTGCCTCATCGTAGAGGGAGTTTTTACAGAATATTTGGGGCATCTTTTGAGTGAATCTCCCTATATTATAGTTAGGCGTATGTGCACACGAGATCATCGTTCTCTAGCTACAGACAGTCTTTATAAATATATTCACCACTTTAAATGACGCATGACTAATTAATTTTTACTTTGTATAACTACGGAATTTTCTTAAAATCATTAATCAACAGAAAAAAATATGCTGATTTTTCTTTTCATTTTTAGTTTTGAATCTGACCTACTTTATACAATGCAATTTTGCTGGACATGAATTATTCCACTGTGCTTTTTCCGCTTATCCATCTTTTTTTTATGTAATTTGAGCTTTTTTTACTTTTTGCAACACTTTAACAAATTTCTTACAACATTTATCTAACAAATTAGATTTTCCCTTCTTTACCGCCGAGTAAAACTTGTCTAATCATCTCCCGTCAGTTGAAATTTTTTAATAGAACGTCTAAATTTCCAGCCTAATTTTTTGATCGAGAACCCCCATACGTATCTGATTATTTGTATTGCAGTTTTACCTCTTCTACATCTCAATTAAAAGCACGCTATACAATTTGGATCTGGTAATGTAAAAGATATGGCTCATTTTCAAAGCTTTTTTCTCATACCTATAGTCTTTTAATCACGTCAATTTTAAATAACAGAAAATCTAACCTCATTCCTTCTAAATGATTTCTCTGTTTCTAGCTCTACATATTATAAATTTCAATTAAAGACATGTCCGTTGTATATTTCGGATCTCGTAATGTAAATGATATGACTGTTTTTCAAAACTTCTTGTCTTATACCTATAGTCTTTTAATCACGTGAAATTTTAAATAACGGAACAAACAACCCCGTTACTTCTCTATGGATTTTCTGATTCCATCCCTGCTTCTTATGGATTTCAATTAAGCAGATGCCCGCTGTATATTTTGAATCTCGTAATGTAAAATACATGGCTCATTTTTAAAACTTCTTTACTCATAGCTATATTCTTTTAATTACGTAAATTTGAAATAACAGAAGCACTAATCCGATTATTTCTCTATGATTTCTTTTTACTGGCTCTAGACACACATTTCAGTTAAAGAAACTGAATATATTTCGGATCTGGTGCAGTAGACATGACACTAATTCGATTCTCTGATCCCAATAATCTAATAATAATTATATATTTTAAATAACTGAATAATAAATCCACTTGCTTCTGTAGTATTTTTTATTGATATTCTATCTTTATTATTTTCTTCAGATACCGTTTGATAACTCCTTCTTTCCATTTTTCCCAATCCGACAAGCTTTTGACTTTTGACTTCCCATTCAACACCACAAAATTGTTGATGGCTTGGCCGTATAGTTAAAATCACCTAAAGGGGCGATATATATATATAATCTCCCAGTACTTTAATATTTTGTACTTGCAAATAATGTTTCAGATTGTTTTTTAATCTCATTACAGCGTAATCTCTGAGTTTCGATTTAACCACAGAAATATAATGAATAAATACATACTTCATCAACTACTTACGAGAATTAAAAAGAAAAAGAAAAATGACCTGACGTAATTGATAGCACCGTAAGGAAACAAATAATAATATATCGATGATTGATCACTTAGAGGCATAATTTGAATCATATACTCATGTTACTATGATATGGTTGTATAAGTATTTAACCATACTTTGTGTAGATATTATCTAGTAATTTGTTAAAATTTTTAGGTTCAGGCTTCAAATACATCATTAAATTTGGATTAACTTGATCAGGAATTTAAAAAAGAACTCCTTTTATAAGAGTAATATTTTAATAGTATAGTGTAATTTACTTATTTTTTTACTATAAAAAGTTCGCTGGAGGTCAAAGTCTACATATATTTGGTTAGAATATAATATATATATATATATATATATATATATATTATTTATATAATTTGGATTGCGAGAGTTACTCTGCTTAAATATATATTTCTGTTGAATTTGAACGTTTTAAAATAAACGAAAGGACATTATATGAGGAAATACTTGTGCTGTGATAGATATATAGTATGGTTCGTCAATTTAATTTCAAAACCTTGAGGGATTTTTCAGAAATTCAAGTAAAATGAACGTTAACATACTGGAAATCAATATTTTCCACAAATGATATTCGTGACTACTGGAGCTTTGGTAACTCTCTACCAAGTTGTGAAATGCAAATAAGGAAAAAACAAATAAATAAAAAGGGAAAAATTTACTGAAAATCCATAAACCAATGAAAATTAGTCTTCTAGGGGATTTACAATGAGTTGAATTGCGTGAGTAGATGTTTAACACTATATAATAAACAAAATAATATTTTTAATGCATTTCAGTGGAAAATAGAATTCAAATCGTATTCTACAAAATGCGATCAGGGAAATTCAAACAGTGTTTAATTAAAATTCCTATACCCAGTGAAAAAAATTTAATTTTTCATCCTGAACTTTAGCACTTAAAAATTAATTCATTTTACGGATTTACATGAATAGATAAAGTTTTGCAACATTTACGAAATAATTAATTTTAATTCAACATTTAGGATCTACTCTGCTCTCAAAATGATGTATATATGCATTTCAAACAATAAAAAATATTGTGAATTCAAAAGCTGATAAATTACTTTCAATTTTCAATTATCAAAATTAACAGCATTTAATTGATATTTCAAAATATATTGTAATATGAGTTTTATATTATGTTTTAAAAATCGTCTTCGCGACAAGTACCTCCGCATTAAAATAAAATAATAAAAAAAAATTTTAAATCTGTCATTGTAAAATAAAAAATCTGCTGTTTTTTTTTATTTTTATAGCTATTAATAAACATTGATAGCAATAAATACAAACTCCACAATAGCTCCGACATTCAATATGGCTTCTTTTTGCAATGTTAGTGATAAGTATACATTAACAGTCAGTAATGTCAGCTTTCATATTATTCCCTTCTCTAGAATTATGGGAGCCCAAAACCTCAACGGATTTCAAATTTATGCCATGGAAAATCGTAATCTTACATGTGAAGATTTACGGTTATATAATAGAGACCCTGGAAGCTCGCCAAATTTCTATATCAACATTTGTATTTTTCTTTTACCATGACTTGTACTATTTGCTTTCTCTCAGGCACAGAAGGGGAACAGAAAAAAAGGTTTTTATTTATTATGCGTCTTTTGGGGCACAGTTATCGAGCCTCTTGAGACTTTACGGGATGTATTTATCTAAATGTTTTTTTGAGGCAAGACGCTGATTCGTCGTTTAAATTGTATATTTACTAAGGAAGTAGGATTCTGCTCTATGAATCAAATTAGGTTTCATGAAAAGGAGGGTCAAGTATTCTGACAGAAATCGTTATTCAATATGCTTCGTAACTCTCTCTATATATGGATAGCTTCGAATAGCGGTATATATATATATATATATATATATATATATATATATATATATATATATATATATATATATATATATATATTTATTTATTTATTTATTTATTTATTTATTTATTTATATATTTATATTTGTATTTATATAAGTAAGGTTTGTTTCATTATTCTGCATAATGAAACTTATGCAGTTTTTTTTGCTCGAAAAAGTCAATATTATGCAAAGCATTACTAGTTTATCAGTTTAAACTATGGACTATGATATCACACTTTCTCATGTTCACTATCAATAAAGTGCACTATCACTTTGGGTTCCTCTAAGTCCAATAAAATCTAGGAAAATGAAAAATCGATGTTAAAGCGTTTGCTTAATCCTAACACTTTTAAATGTAATATGTAGAAAATTTCTACGTTCTATATTTATAATCAATAAATATAGTTTAAACTTGGGTTGGGGTATTACTTTTATCAGAAACATTAATTTAGAAATAAGTCACATCTGATTAGTCTAAAGTGATTTGGCTGCTTTATTTTTTTAAATGATAGGTTTTATGAAAATAAATTTCCTGCCGATGATAAAAGTAAACGTTATCAGCTTAGAAAATTTTACATGCATTTTAAAGGAAGATTTGGTCAAAAGAGAAGGGATATTGAAAAAAGTGATAGCCAAAGATTAAATGAAATGACCAGAATTTTCTCACTGCGATTAGAATTTTATATATATATATATATATATATATATATATATATATATATATATATATATATATATATATATATATATATATATATATATATATATATATATATATATATATATATTAAAAGTCACCGATTTTATATACCATTAACATTTACAAAATAATTAAGATAAGAGAGGGGTATAAAGGGTATTTTTGTAAGTTATTCAATGTCTACTTTTGGGTTAGATATATTTTGATCAGAAATCTTTTAGGGAAATATTTAAAGTTTTACATAAATATACTTATATATATATATATATATATATATATATATATATATATATATATATATATATATACAGGGTAGTCATAAAAAAACCTTTCCGATATATGGACCTCTAGCGGCTGTTCCGTTCGACTGATCAAGATGAGATTTCAGATGTAGTTATTCAGAGGTAGGAGCTAGGAATTCTGTGAACGTCAACAAAGTGGCGCTCACGGTTACGGTTATAAGTACAGAAAAATGAAATTTTCGAAAGGCAACGCGCACTTTTTCACGTTGCAAAATGCTCAGCGCATGCGAAAACCCTAAAGAGCGTTGGATATGTACGTGTATCACAAAAAACTAACACGTTATGCACGCTCAAAAAACAGCCCTACGGACTGCCTACAAAACATGACTGGGGCGCATGGAAGAAATATGCATATGACACAGGCAAGACACCAATAACTGATGAAAACACAGATCGGACAAAAGAAAACTTTTATTTGGATTACACATTTTCCACATGGGTGCCATCACAGGCCATTTTATATGATATACATACCGTTCCAATGCTCTCAAATGTTTTCGCATGCGCTGGGCATTTTGCAAAGGTAAAAAGTGGGCGTTGGCGTTTGAAAATTTCGAGTTTCTGTACCTATAACCACAACCGTGAGCGCCACTTTGTTGCCGTTCTCAGAATCCTGAGATCATACCTCTGAATAACTGTATCTGAAATCTCATCTCGATCGGTTGAACGGAACGGCTACTAGAGGTCCATATATCGGAAAAGTGTTTTTATGACCACCCTGTATATATGCAGGTATTTTTGTGTTTATTGGTTTCATGTATTATATTACGATAGACAACTCCAACAAAAATATATGCAATAAATTATTAAATAAATGACTCATGAAGTATTCTTCAAAATCCAGGAATTTATAACATAAATTCAAGTTACAATAGTTCCATTTAAAAATCGTGTATCGTGTATTCAAAGGGACAATCTGTAGGAGTACGACAGATTTTGAATGTCTTAAAATTTTATCCCCTCCCAAATATATCCACGCCTTATTTAATAGTGATAAAAAAATCGTATTTCTGCACTGTCTGCAAACATCTGCAAATATGCGTGTGTCATAGGTTTTTTTAAAACGAATCGGCTTATTTTTTATATTTGAAATTCAAGATTTTTATTAGTAAAATATTATATGTCGAACAGATCCAAAAAGGAAAATTCTAACTTCAAGAAATCATTGTGGGCAAATATTTGGTTCTGCAGCCATGTTTACTTTAGGATTATTAACACTTCTTGTTTAGTTCTTTAAATTTAAGTCTCATCTATACTTGACTTGAAAAGCTGTATAATGGATTATATTTCGTAATCTAACGTGCAGTTCTTAATGATCTTTCCAGGAGACCAGGGATCAAAACTGTTCAGCCTATATATATATATATATATATATATATATATATATATATAAGTGAAGATCCTCATAATTCGATTAGGTGTCACTTCCCCTGTGATATTTCACAATAAGCTACTATTGCTGAAAAAAACAAAACTTAAAGATAATTACCATGAGTTTTTCATGGTAATGAAACCATGAGAATTCAATTAAGCAATTTTTATTACCATGACAATTAAATTAAGCAATTTATTATAACTATCTCAATCGATCATAAAATTACTTCTACTTTCATATAATATTAACTAATTTAGACAGTAACAAGAAATCCTCCTCGATATTTGTGGCATTAAAAATGCGTTAAAGACAAAGAAGTGTTGAGTGATATACACAAATGCGCTACGCAGCAACGTAACTTGAAATCGAGGTTGCATGTACCCTTCGTTAAACAGTGTACTGTACTTGGCAGCTGTAACGTTCGGTAAAGAAGAGGTCAAATGAAAATCGTTGAAGGCATCCAGTGCATTATGGGGGTTTTCCGAATCTCTTCACGCTAGGTGCCACATCCGGAATCATTAATTCTTCTTTGAGAGTTACCACATCTGGTGACCGATTAATTAACATGTTTATCAGCTAACGATGAAAGGCGTTGTATTTGCTTAATTTCCTAGACTGTGTTTATCTGAAATCCTCTCTCGGTAAAACCGATAACAGCAAATGATGCCAGCCACAGGTTACATTACGGTGATTATGATTCGTTTCGGGGAACTACCCCATCGCGGGTAATCACTTTTGTTTTTATTTGGAGATTTCAGATCTTCGAAATGAATAAATAGTGGATAGTACATAGTTGAACCATTTATTAAAATCATAGCTGCTATGTTCTAACTCTTTTGGATTCGCTCATCTCAATGTTCACCTATGGAGATAATTTGTCTACTATTTACAACTACATAAATGCTGATAATAAAATAAAAATGGTATTTTCAGATAGCCCGAACTTTTATGCATCTTGCAAGATGATCCATTTTACAATTTCCGTCTACCAAAGGAATTTATGAGTGTTTAAACCACATTATACAATATTTTGCCCCCGAATAATATAAATCTTAAAATATTTTTTGCATTTATTTAAACGAAAACTGCTCCAAGGTTTAAAATTTCATTCTCTATTACAGAATACATTTAAAATAATAACTTTGCATCCAGGTCGGCAAACCTTGCACAAATTTTCTCCATGGGTTAACATTAATGCGAGCGAATCCAATAAGGTGAGTACACAGCAACATTAAAGCAATAGATCAATAATTTTCAACCAGTGTTCCACGATAATTAAGGGCAGATCAGCCAGGGTTGCCGCGAGAATTTTTTTTCATAAAAAAACATATTGTGAGACCCACTTAATATACCAAATAAATATTAAGTTGAAGTAATTATTCTCACTTCAGAAAGATTCGACACAAATCGATGCCATCGTTCCTGAAGATGAATTACCGACCCTAGCCCCTACAACAGTTAGGCTTAATTTAAAACATTTGTGCTCTAACATCAATCGTAAGTCTGGCAGTTATAAAACAAACCTCTATTTAGTGATTTCCATTTTAGTTCTATTATGTAATACTTTACTACAGAACTAGCTATAGAACTATATAGAACTAGTTCTATAGTATAATACTATACTATATTTATTTATATTTATATTTAAGGGTGAGGTGGCCCGGTTAGCAAAGTCGTCGAGCCAGTGATCTGGGGGTTGCTGGTTAGAAGCCGGTCGCTGACAAATCCACCGCCGTGTACACTAATAGGGCTGGTGCACGTAAAAATCTGTTGTGGCTACAATGTCAAGTGCTCCGATCTCGTCACACGGTTCAAAATTACGGGACGGGCCTTAAGGGGTAATGCTAGTCCACCTATACAATACTCAGATAGAGGTGGACAGCAAAACCGCGGTGTCATATGATGGTAAGGATAATGTCCAAGAATACCGTCTGCTACATTGGAGAAAATTTATATATGTAATATCTTAAATATTATGCCATCCATTCTGGTATTTAAATTCCCTTTCTTAAATCTAATCCCCAGTAATATTAATTTATCTCTTAAAAACCCTTATCCACAGAGCTTCCCATAAGGGCAAGGCCTTTAAAATTTCATGCCTTTGCATTTCTACACGTGTATATGTTCGAATTTGGGAGGGGGTTAGCTTCGCAAGCCCCCTAAATTTGAAGACCCTACAACAAATAATAGCCACACGTTTTTTGGCTGTATATATATATATATATATCCTTTTCTACTTTTTGTTACGTATATCTTTTAATAAATAAGTAAAATTAACATTGGTGTAAGTATTTATTTTAATTCAAATTTAACATGTTCCTGAACTATATTCCACTTTAATTTAATATTTAAAACATTAAAAAATCTAAAATTCTAACAAAAGCGCCCCAAGTTTATAATCTCGATCCCTTGGGTGCCCCAAACATAAATATTTGGGGAATTATTAGACAAAAGGATGATAAAACATTTTTGGTTACCTTGCCAAAAATTTACAAAAAAATATCTCTTTAGTATCTGAAATATGGGATCCTCTTTTCAAGAGATAAGGTGAAATCTAAAAACTATCTTATAATATGGGATTATTTTGCTCAAGTACATTTTGGAAAGGGTTATGTGTCCCTGATGTTTATCGCAAAATCAAATCTAAAAAAAAAAAAAAAAATAAACGCAATTATAAAAATGCATTTCGCATATTTTCGCAGAAAAGTAATTAGAATTTTTAAACTTCAAACAATAAATAAAAAACTTATGGCAATTAAAACTAAATGGGGTTTTCCTAAATAACATTTGATCCAGTACATTAAATTTACTTTCATAATGATTTCCAATAAACGCAGGTAATAAATTTAAGCTTTAATGAATTCCCATTACTGTGCATAATGGTTACATTTATTTAAAATATTTCCATTATATTATTAGTACTTGAATATAATTTGGGAATTAATTTCCAAAATTATACTCTATCAAATATTTCCTTATAATTATTTGATATTTTAGATAGTTGAATTCCATACTTTTGTCTTTGATCACAATGAATTTAATCGAAGTTTCTTTTAAAATGCATTAAAATACGAGAGATTTGATAATTTTTTGCACAAACACACACTAAAAATTTTTATATATATGTATATATATATATATATATATATATATATATATATATATATATGACAGGCGTTTGCTTTTGCCTGCTATTATGTCGTTTGCAGTCTTCTTGTTTTACAGTCCATGGCATCGAGAGAAGGCATACACTCAAAAAGTACTCAGCATCGTCTAAATTAGGTAGAGTTTATTCAGTTCAATGTCATATAAACCACCTCTCCAGATCTACGCATTTCATTATTCCCCATTTCTTTTTTAGAGCCGCGGCGAAATACACATCTGATAGCATCGACTTTTATTACGCGCTCTGCCCAAATTCGCGGGCATCTCCGCGCGCCAACTCTCCCTGCACATGCGCAGAGCCCGAACCAGACATCTTTCAAGGCTAAAATGTGTTTCCTCCTTGACCGCAGAACCCAGAGGCGCGTCAAGATTACATAATGAAAAGGGAATTTCCCTTTCCCAAATCGCTTCTTGAAATGCGAACAATTAGAGGCGAATTACGCCACGAATATAATTTAATTCCCAAGCCCCCTTTAAATTTAGAATAATCATTCTTTTTCCACTAAATCCTTGATATATATGTGTGTGTGTGTGTGTGTGTGTATGTATATATATATAAATTTAATCGATGGAAATTAAAACTCAATGCGTAATTCTGAAACATATTAAAACACTTAAGATTTGATAATTCTTTACACTTTCCAGAGTAGTTTCCTTTCACACACACCCTTTCTATTCTTAGCTATCTCCGACATTTCCTCTTTAAATATCCTTCATCTTTACAGAAACTGATATCGCACTTTTTTCTGGTCTACTGGTCGTCTTACTTTAGCTGAGATGTTGTATTAAATTCTGTCCTTTTCAGATGCCACCTGTTCAGGTTAAAATTCTATATTAAAGGGTGCTTTCCTTTTTCATGCAATTTTTTCGCTTCGTCTCACAGTATCCGGGTGATTGGCAGGTAATTCTTTTTCAGTTCTCCATAACAGTAAATCAATGATAAAATGAAAGTCTTTTACTGAGGTATATTATTTTTGGACACTTTTAAGTAGTTTTCAAAAAATTTGCGATATTTTGGAGTTTATAAAAAACAATATTTATGCGTTATTTAAATATTCTTTTAAAATTTGTAACGCTTTACATAGACATTAATGATAAATACTCACCCATAAACATAGAATATATGTAAAACTGAATGTTTCTTGTAGTTTAAAGAATTTTTGTCTATCTAATTATATTAAAACCATCGGTAATATATATATATATATATATATATATATATATATATATATATATATATATATATATATATATATATATATATATATATATATATATATATATATATATATATATGTATATATATATATATATATATATATATATATATATATATATATATATGTATATATATATATATATATATATATATATATATATATATATATATATATATATATATATATATATATATATATATATATATATATATATATATATATATATATATATATATATACAGTGGACGCTCGTTAATTCGAACTCAAAGGTTCTCAGAAAAAAGTTCTAATTATCCGATGTTAAGAGAAAATATATAACTTTAAATGTGTATCACTGAAGAAGAAACTCTCCTAGTATGTATAACCCCAGAAAATATATTATGCTATGTTATCTAAAGTTAAACATATTAAAAAGCAATACAGTCTTACCTTAATCATAAAATGAAGCAGAAGATATGCAGTATAAAGTAAATTTTCATTAAAAATATGAATTACACTTTAGGAAAAAACTGTAAAATGAATGTTTGGTTCTGTTTATGATGCCTACATTGTTCAGCCAGCTTCTCGATTTGAAGTAAACATTTCAGTTCATTTTCAGAGGAAGGTTCCATCTGAATAAATGGTTTGAGTTTTAATAGAGTCCATTATGGCTTTGTCCATTGTGGCCGCATTAAAAATATCTTTCAGCAGGTAAGTAGAGAACAGCCCTGGCAGTTTCCTACCGAAATTAGTGCATACGTCTTCGATTACATCAGAGCTTTGGCCACATGCAGTTTGATAAGAAATATTGTGCGTTGACTTAAATCGAAAAAGCCATCCATAACTGCATATAAAATCTTCAATACCCATTCAAATTGCCAATTCATCAGCCTTCGTCAGCACTTGGGGTCCATTTATCGGAAAATTTCGAGATCTAACATCCTGGAACCATAGCAGTAGAGCTTTTTCTAGAACTTCTTGGGACGCATTTCCCATGCGTTTCCTTACTCTAGCAAATTTTGATTTTTCCCATGAATCTAAAATTGACTCCTTGTTTTTCAAATTAGTTGACAAGGCATTTTTTTTAATTCAATAGTCAGCTGCTAGCTTTGTTTTTCATTTGCCATTCTCTACTTTCTTTAAAATTTCTACCTTTGATTCCAAAGTTAGGGTTTTGTACTTTCCACGTGTAGCCATCCTGAATTTTTACACGTTCACACCACACAATGAGGAAGAAAAACTAGACTACATTAAGTTGTCTGCACTGCAGTTATAACTGACGCAGCTGCCTAGAATGTGTAGTAAAGACTAGTTTTTTTGAAATTCTAAGAAAATCGATCCAAATAAAGGAAAATTGCTTTTTCTGTTTAGCACTAATAAGAAGGATAATAGCTACTAAAGTTTAGCGGACATGCAATAGTCTAGGAATGCAGGCATGTGCCTCTTTACACAGAAAAGAAATTTTGACACAAAATAATAAATACAGTGCATTTTTTCCATTAAACAAGGAAAAAGAATTTTTTTTGTCAAATTTTTAGTTCGAATTAACCGAAGTGATAAAAATTTAGTTCGAATTAATGAGATATTTTTAACATCAACTTCAATAAAAGTTTTTTTCGGCCTTTGGATTAGTTCGAATTAACCGAGTTCGAATTAACGAGCGTCCTGTATATATATATATATATATATATATATATATATATATATATATATATATATATATATATATATATATATATATAATGAAAAGATGATTTATAATCTCTTTGTATAGTCTTTTAATAGGTTAGTTTGAAAGCGGTAAAAAACCGGGTTATTTTATCATCTGTCTTTGAACCTATTTATTTCTGGTTGATACTGAAATGAAGAAAGGAAATAAAAAAAATCCTAAACTGCAAAATTAATGGAAAATCAGAGGTGACAGCTCTATGTTTAGACAGATTGCGGAGTTTGTCAGATCATATTTTACTTTATACGTCAAGGATTACAATTTTTTTCGTGGCTTCTATTCGGTATCATAACCTAAAGTAATATCTCTCTGGGTTATTTCTACGAAAGAAATAACAGGAGACTATTGTTAGACTGTTAAACCAGAGTAAAGTTAGACTTATCTCAGAAGAGTTTTAAGTGAGGAATTAAACATGATTAAAGAATACAAGCAGTGTGGTAAAGCGCAATTTGAAATGTTATTTATTCCATATAATAATGGGCTGTTATGGTGACGCCAGGAATTTTATTACAGATACTTAAATCGAAATGCAAGGACGTAATTAACTACACGTTAAATTCAAGTCCATTATATCTTTAATCAGAATCCAATTTATGAGGTAAAATTTTTAATAATTGGTTTTAGAGCTAATAGTTTTCTAAGACATACGTCCTCTTTAACTATTTATTTTGAAGCTAAAATAGTATATTTGGTTTCATTTAATAGCGTAATGATGCTGCGCATGTTATGTCCTTAAAGTTAAGTGTCCAGAAGTCTGTAAAGTAACCTTTCTCTACACGAGGATTAAAGAGACTGTGACCTAATTCTCAAAACTACCACCAAGTTACAATTAACCACTAGAGAATAGTGGGCTTTATCACATCGTTCACCGCCAAGCGTTTCACAGATTTACTCCTAATTTAAGCTTTTGGGATGCAAAAAACTTGATGTGGAAAAATATTTTTAGGAGTTTATTCATGATTTTTATTTATGCGTCAAATTCTGAATAATGTCTTATTTTTTGTTAAAATATGCTGTATTATCTCAATTTAGTTCATGAGCTCATTTATATCGTTTAAGCATACTTCTAACCCTTTGAACAAAATTGGGAAATTTCATGAATCTTCTAGTTTTAGTTGGAATAGAATTATATTAAGATTAAATTAAATTTTAAAAATGTTTTGAATTTGTTAATACAGGAAAAGTTTGGCGAAAACGAGTATAACCAATCATATTTTGATATTCATGTATAAACAATGTAAGATTTCTATAATGAAGTAAATTTATGTACTATAGGACAAATTATGTACTAAAAGAAAGAATTACTGATAAAATTAGAATGAACATTTTTATTTTTCACCAAATCAACGCCCGATTGCCCTATCATTTATACTTCTCAAAAGAGATGCAAACTGATGGAGAAATGTATAAAGCAAATTGATGAATGAAATTCTACCTTAAAGTAAATTACATTATATTAAGGTTTCTATAATCTAAATCTATTAATTATCTCCCCAATTTTGTGGGTGGGTCTTGAAAGAGTCCCTTTGTTTTGTCATAATCTACGAAAGATAATTTGATAATCAGAGATAAGAGTAGTTTTTACAAAGGAATTTGTAATCAAGTAATTTTGCAGTTTGACAGGCATAATAGCAAGTTATTCTTATTTAATGATCGCTTTTATATTTCAAGCTACTTACATACTAAGATTTTCTTGTGCTAATTGAAGTATAGGCTATTGTAAACATAGCTTGAGACATCCCATCATATAATTTTCAGATCTCAGTGAATAATTGAATATAACGTTGGTTTCTCTACGATTTTAAAAAGTTCACAGCATTATAGATAAATATTAAATAAGCATGTTCCTTAGTTGCCAAATCATTGAACCATTACCCTAATATTTAGCCTTCTCAAAAGAGATGTAAAATGGTGGAGAAACGTTTAAAGTAAATAGATGAACGAAATCCTTCCTTAAAGTAAAGTATATATTAAGATTTCTGTAATCTAAATCTTTTCATTATCTCCATAATTTCATGCCTGGGTCCCGATTTCTCTACTTAGTCATAAACTATGATAGATAGTTTGATAATGGAGAGCGAAGATTATTTTTTACAAGGTAATTAGTAACATCAAGTGATTTTGAACCTTGGCTGGCATATTAGTAAGATATTTCTTTTTATTTAAAGACCGTTTTTAAATTTCCAGCTACATACATATACTAAGTTTTTCGTGTGCTATTTGAAGTATCGGCTTTTGTCAACTTAGTTAGAGCCCCATCATATATCCCATAGTATAATTTGCAGATTATCATTGAATAATTGAATAAAAATTTGGTTTCTATATGATTTTAAAAAGTTCATTCACGTTCATAGATGTTCGTTTGCAAATTGTATATTTTTAATCAGTAAAAATGCTTATATAGTGCCACTATTCTTATCATTATACCATAATTATTGCCGTTATATTTTATATAGCATGAATATAAGTGAAGTCCACAACATATGCGGTATTCTCTCCTGCCAATTAAGCATGGATTTCATAACTAAATAATAACAAGAATATATACGTCAAATCTTTTCTCTCTAAGTGAAACTTCTTTAACCGACCACCCCTCTAACTAGCCATATTTGGTTTAGAACCGTTGACTAAATAAAGTGAATGGCATGAAAGAAACCGCTTTTTGACTACCACCCCTCAAAACGGCCACTTATTTTCGGAGCCACTACTTGTCGCCATAGCAAAGATTTAATGTGTGTGTGTATGACAAGATTCTGTCAAAAACCTTGTTTTCACTTATCTTTTCATGTTCTTAGTTCCTGTCCCTTGTGGTTCTGAGCATATACTGGTTTTTCACTTTCAACTGTGTCTTTTATATATGTGAGAAATCTTGTGGCAACACGGATATTTTAGTGTCACAAGACACGTGCCGCGCCACGAGTTACGGATAACGTACCACTAGAGTAAACGACTTACAACTCAACCGTTTGTTTGGAACGCACGTTATTTTTATTTTTTGGCTGGATTAAAAGGTTATGCTATGTTTTTTATGTTGACGAAATGAAGATTGTAGGTTTTTTTCTTTGTGGCTCTGACAAAATGAGCATTATTGTAGTGTCAGACGGGCACAGACATTTTTTTTTAATTGTAATAATTTGTTTTGTGTGATTAAACGTTGGTTATGGATACGCATTATTATATTTTAAATGAAATATTTGTGACATTTGAACCGTGGGCATAAATTTCCTACATATATATATATATATATATATATATATATATATATATATATATACAGTGGAATCTCAGTCGATCGTTTTCGGATCCATCGTTTTTCCGTATCTGTCGGTCATTTTATCCAGTCCCAACGATCATATTGCTTTGTTATGTTTCCGCATCAATCGTTCATTTCAATCGGTACCTTGAAAAGCGATAGATCGAGATCCCAATGTGTGTGTATATATATATATATATATATATATATATATATATATATATATACAGTCGAACCTTCATATATCGAAATAGCAAATTGCCGGAAAAAAATTCGATATATAGAAATTTCGATATATAGAATTGAACTTAGTTTTATCATAATTCTCCTAAAAAAAATCAATTAAAGCTAATTTTCGTATACGAAACTCCATATGTAATTTATATGCGAATCCCATTAAATGAAAGTTAATAACTAAAAAATGAATTAATATAAAAGATTTATTGAATACTACATATTTAAAAAAAAACAATAATGCAGACAATGGTTACAATGATCACAGTTACATTGTTTTAAAAAAACTACGAATATCTTGCTTAACAGCCAGTTTTGCGGAAAGTTCAAAGAAATGATCGCATTTATTCAGCCCACTAAAAACTTCATCAGGGACATTTTCCGCGAGTTGAAGTCCACGACGTATTGTTTCAAATGCCAAAAATTGGGAGATTGTTTTCTAAAGTGGAATAAAATCTCCCAATTTGTCTTGAAAAAAAATTTCGATATATAGAGATTTTTTCGATATATAGAAACAATTTTTCTATGTAATGAACATGGAGATTTGCTAAGAGTTCGATATATAGAAAATTTCGATTTGTGGAAGTTCG
This sequence comes from Dolomedes plantarius, assembly GCA_907164885.2. Taxonomy (NCBI): domain Eukaryota; kingdom Metazoa; phylum Arthropoda; class Arachnida; order Araneae; family Dolomedidae; genus Dolomedes; species Dolomedes plantarius. The sequence goes on along the minus strand of OU015496.1, from coordinate 59,846,749 downwards.
ATATATGGAGGTTCGACTGTATATATATATATATATATATATATATATATATATATATATATATATATATATATATATACACGACGTAAACCCTATTTCTAAGCATTCTTTTGGCTTAACTTAACTGAAATTTCGAGAAATTTTCAAATAAATTGTTATTATGTAAACAAAATTATTTTTTTTTTAATTCCGAGTTCTGTGTCCCCCTGTGACGTGATGTGTGAAAATAAGGCTATTAACAATACGCATCTTTATTTGAGGAAACACGGTATACCCTCCTATTTTTTCCACTGTATATATATATATATATATATATATATATATATATATATATATATATATATATATATATATATATATATACATATATATATATATATATATATATATATATATACATATATATATATATATATATATATATATATATATATATATATATATATATACATATATATATATATATATATATATATATATATATACATATATATATATATATATATATATATATATATATATATATATATATATATATATATATATATATATATATATATACACTCAAGAGCCAATACATTATGACCACCCCTACATTTTGCAATGAATTCGCCTGGATGACGTGGAAGGCACGTGATCAGGTGGAAGTGGTATTTAACTGCTGCCTGAGAGTCTGAAGAATCATTCTTTCACTTACTTCTGTGTGTGATGGGAAAGGCTGCGAATCTAAGCGACTTTGATAGAGGGCATATTGTAATGGCTCGAAGGCTCGGAACAAGTATTTCTGAAACTGCATGACTTGCGGGTTGTTCGCGACCTACAGTTGTTAGTATTTATGCAAAGTGGATGAATGACGGTGAAACCAGCAGTAGACGATATGGTGTTGGACATCCACACGCTATAAAAGAAAAAGGTCATCGGAGACTGTCTCGCATGGTGAAGCAAAACCGGAGCCAGACAGTGGCTCAGCTGACAGCCCAATACAATGCAGGGCCAAGTAGAATAGTATCGCAGCACACTGTTCAGCGGACACTGTTGGATATGGGGCTACGCAGCAAACGTCCCACTCGTGTGCCTTTGCTGACCAAGCGTCATCGTCAACTGCGCCTGCGCTGGTCCCGGGAACATCGCGACTGGTCCATGGATCAGTGGGAGAGAGTTGCCTGGTCAGATGAATCACGGTTTGTCATTCATCACGCCGATGGCCGTGTCAGGATACGCCGTCTTCCAGGCGAACTCTTGCTCCCTCAATGTACAGTAGGTCATACACAGGCCGGTGGTGGCAGTATTATGCTTTGGGGGACGTTCTCTTGGGCGTCTCTGGGATCCGTGGTTATGGTAGAGCAGACCATAAATGCTACAGGGTATCTGAACATCATTGCGGACCAGTTGCACCCTTACATGGGACTGTTTTTCCAGCTGGAAATGGAATGTTCCAACAGGACAACGCCCCGTGTCACAAGGCTAAAATTGTGTTGGAGTGGTTCCAGAAACATGATGTTGAATTCCAGTTAATGTCCTGGCCGCCTAACTCACCGGATCTCAATCCGATAGAACACATTGGGGATGTCATGGGACGGCAGCTCAGAGTTCAAAGACCACCAATTCACAATATCTCGGATTTGCGTGACCGTTGCTTAAACATCTGGTACAATCTGTCTCCGGCCATCTACCAAGGACTTGTGGCATCCATGCCAAGGCGGGTTGAAGCTGTGTTGCGCGTCAAAGGTGGGCCAACTCGTTATTGACAGGTGGTTATAATGTTTTGGCTCTTGAGTGCATATAATACGATATAATGTATGAATATTTTGGTTATAAATAGAGAATAAATTTTTCGAGTAAAGTAGAATAGTTAATAATTTTTTACTCTTTCGTTTAATTTTCAATCTATATAAAATATCAAATTTTTGTGTTCCATTTCCAATAAGTATTAATTGTTTCTTTAATTTGTTTGAAATTCATAAGCATGATATAAAATGTGTTTAAAACACAATAGACAGTAATAGACAACTAAAATAAAACAAATGCGATTATCATCGCCTATATATTTTTATGTTATGACTTATACCCCTATAACTGGTATGTTTGAAACAATATGTGAATTTACTTCCATCGAAACAGATTACAACTTACTTTAAGTCTGTTGTAACATATACCGAATTCTTCATAATTTAATACGTCTAGAAGCTAATTAAGGAGGCCTAATTTTCCAGGCATGAAGTTAGGCATTTTTTTTCGTGTGAAACAAAAGAAGTTTTTGAACTGCACAGAATGGGGAAATTCAGGGTGTGGTGAAGAATACATAATGAGCGAGAGATGTGATGCAATGTACATTACTCAATTGATCGTTAAGCAATCAAAAGCACATTCATTACTCACGTGGTTTGACAGATTATCAATAATAATCATACTGGAAATATACGTACTAAGAAAAGATATCTTGTTAATATTTGCTGACGTCCAGCGTATTTACATGGTTTGCTTATTTTCAGAGGTTTTTTTATTGAAAGGATAATAAAATAATTTTAAGGGTATTTTTATCCGGAAGTTACTCGAGAGATGATATTATCGGGAATTATATCAGAAATTTGTCTATTCGATAAAAGAGAGAAAAGATTGTTTCTTTTTTAAAGATAATCGATATTTGGGTGTATGCGGCGAAGAATTTATTTGCGATCTAGTCTGCTATGTGCATACTTCAATGGAAATGAACTTCAAACTACCCAGAGTTTCAATACTAATCTATGGGGCCCGGTATAAAGGGCTTAAATCAAAAACAGTGATTTAAATATACCAAGTTATTAGCTTTAAACCAATCGCAGAACAATTATTTTGAATTGAGCATTTTGTACAAAGAAATGTACCATTGTATACAAAATTGATAGACTTAAGCCTTTCATACAAGTTTTTGGTTTTTTTTTCCATACTAACAAATATCGAAAAATCACTTTTTTTATTTAAGCCCTTTATACAGTTTACCATAGATATTCCCTTGAAAAAATAAAGTAATTGTAATGAAGAGAAATACAAAAAAATATTTGGGTGATTTCGAAGGTATCCTTCTTCCTCTTCTATTTACTTTTTTTATACTGGGAATTGAGTTATTGTATGTATATGATGTAAGAAGTAAGGTTCTTTCTTTAGTATATATATATATATATATATATATATATATATATATATATATAGCGCACACAAATTGCAGTATTGTTTTTCCTGAATGTGTGCTCGTCGTCTTTTTGCATCACGGTTTCAATTCACTGTTTTCACCTTCAAGGTAAAACTCTTTTTACAACTGTTAATATTGGATAGGTAGCTATAAATGTGGAGTGTAAGCACGCCTTTTTTTAAGATAACGTCAATCCTAATTTAAAAAATTCGTTGGCGTGTTCAACAACATGGTGGTGGCCAATATGAGGCCCCAGAGCATGCCTAATATGAGATAGGGTCTCATATTAGCCATTTTAGTTCTCACTCTCACAGCCTTGTTTCCTCTGAATCTGCAGATGCAATGATGCCCAGGCGAAATCCACAACCATGTAGCAGTAGTGATAATGTAGAACGTATTGATCAAACAACAAATTCAAACCAGTTCTTTGTGAAATCTGAAGAAATTAATCCCTTGATATTATTTCATCATTGCCCTATAAAAATAAATTGATTAATGCATTAATAAAAGAACTGCAGCATATTAAAAAAAAAACTTTGTTTCCTACAGTAAAAAAAATGAATAGACCTAAAAGTTAATAAATCAAAGGATAAACAAGGAAAAGGAGATCAAGATGAAAAAGAAAAGGATAAGGAAACAATAAAGTCAAAGGGGTCCCTACGGGAAGGGAGAAATTAAGGATGGATGAAAATGCAACACTAGTTAAAAGACAGAGAATGAATAAGCCTAGTTATAGCTATGATGATCTCAGCTCATTTCAAGATGGTTGAAAACTTTCTCTCCATGACAGCAATGATGATAGCATTGATGGAAACGACGCTGAATGTTTTTTTTTTGGTTGTTTATTCTCAGAACACAAACGGGGAGAGTAGTGGCGTCAATGTAAAAGGTGTTTCAGGTGGGCCCATGAAGATTATGGAACTGGCGAACTTTTAATTTGTAAACAATGTGAAAAGTTTGCATCTAAAAACAGAAAGTAAACAAAACCCGTAGCGTAAACCAACTAATTTTTTAAAATGCCACTTTTCTTTTTCACCTATTAGTATATATAGGTAACTGTTATGTAATTATTGTGTACAGTTTAGTTTTCACGAATTTTTCAGTAATTCAAATTCATATTTAGAGTTGTAGAATACGGGTCTCATATTAGGACCCCTAAAATGGAACACTTGTGTTTATAATTTCATACAAGAAAATTGTAAGGTTATTTTCAATTTTCTGTCATTGTTATATGTAGTAAAATATATGTATAAAAAAGATATCAAGTTGGTACTTTAATCCCTCACTTACTTTCCTAGTTATATATAAAAATAAAGAGCGGTCTCATATTCGGCATACTCACCTTATATATGTATATATATATATATATATATATATATATATATATATATATATATATATATATATATATATATATGCACGAATTAAGGAAATATATCTTGTTAATGTTTGCTGACGTCTAACTTATTTACAGGCTGCTTATTTCATAGGTTTTTATTGAAATAGAAATAAAATAATTTTAAGGTTTTCCGGAAGTTACTCGAAAGATAATATTATAGGGAATTATATCAGTTATTTGTCTTCCCAATATACTCTTTTCCACGGAGAGAAGCGATTGTTTCTTTTCCAAAGAAAATCGATATTTTGATATATATGGGAAAAAGAAAATTTGCGATTTTCTGTGCTAGCAACATACTTCAATAGAAATGAACTTCATACTATCGAGAAATAAAGTCCCTTGATATGTATTAAAATAAACCTTTTTGAAATATTCTCTAAAAATAACTTTGCAAATTTAAATCAAATTTATTTCATCTAGAATATTCAAGATAGATACAGATTTTTATATTTCCTAATACATGTACATATATTTTAATTTGACGTATATATAACTGAAGGAAATATATAAACGAAAATCAATATGGAAAGACAATATAGACGGGAAAAAGATTAAATTATCCCTCTTCTAACTGATTATTTAAAAACACTTTATATTATATTCTCTTCAAAAGTAATAAGTATATAAATATTTATCCATAGAACTCATTTTCGATGCTGTCATTTTGGAAGTATACCGGTTTAATTCCTATTCATGTTCTTTATGTTGAGACTTTATGTATATATATATATATATATATATATATATATATATATATTTATGTGTGTGTGTGTGTGTGTGTGTGTGTGTGTTAAAATGTAGTAAATTTCAAAGGCTAAGCATTCTAAACTTATGAACATGTGGTTATTTAATTATTTATACACAAATAGATTCACAGATACATAAAGATTTCCAGGAACATGAAAATATTAAGAAGCAATATATGTTTTAAGTAATATGTGTTATATAAAATAATATATGTTGTAGGTAATATGTGCTTAAGAAGTAATATATCATTAAATTATATCCAGGCTTACTTTATTACACTTATTAAAAGCTTAATTGAAACATAGCAAAATAAATGATAAATAATTCAAGTGCTGTTGTAATGGAAACTTTTATATGGTAATACTGGTGACGTGATTAATTCTCCATTCGTTCTATCCCACAACTTATTTATTTTTTATATGAAAATTAATACTATTTATGAATCTAATATGAATGAAACGGAACTTTCTTCATGTGAAATACGTGTAAGAATAAATATGGCATTCAACAAATGTTTTGCAATTAACTGGAACACCTAATAAATACCCGAAGGGAAGGATGCATGCAAGTCGAAAGGGAAGTAAGATTTGTCTGTGCAGCAAAAATATTCCCAATAATATCATCCTTTCCAATTATTTATACAGATATACAATAGCACATAAGATCTCCATTGTGTGCATTGAGATAGATCTCTGGTAACAGAGTCGTTATTTCGTCCGCTGAAATTTTACACATCGGTGAAATGCAAAAATGGCAGGATTATGGGATATCACTTTCAGAGATGCCATTTTGAAATATATTACCATGGAAAAATAACACAGGGTTTCCTTTCAAGTAAAAACATAGAGGATGATAGAAGAAGATAACTCTCAGAAATCAATAGTGAATTATGCGTTGGAAGATATGAATAGCGAGAAAAAAAATGAAAAGCTTTTAACGTAAAAAATAATAGCAGAAGTATATAGCACTAGAAATGGTATTATTTCAACTTTTACTAATTGCCATAGCCCATGCTGATTCAGTCACCGTGTTCGTGTTGCGAAACCAGACTGCTAAGTAGATGGACATTTAAATGTGCAGAAAACTTCAGAATAGACTCTTGATGGAAAACAATCTTCATTGCAATCGACAAACCGCCGTCTACTCTTACCATCGCAATTACAGGTGGTCTGACTCATAGAGTAAAACATGCAGAAGTCAACCTGATTGTTTGCTTCCAATGAACAATACTGCGATAGATGCATTATGTAAGGTTGTTAAGTCATAGCTATCGGAAGGTCACGGTTTGTTCAGAAAGGGGATGTCACAACCAGGATTTATCTGGAAGTTGTCTGACAAAAATACCGGTCCCTTCTTCCTTATGTTATAGCTCCATTTCATCCTGCCTTTTTGACATTGTCTTCAATAAAATACAAGAAAGCTTTTTGATATAGAATCTTTACACCATAAAGCCTTACATGAAACACTAGTTGATACCCTCCAAAGCATGACGGCTGGATAGCAAATAAATGTTTTAATACACAAATAGAGAAATGCACTTTAAAAAATTACTATTGAACCTAATATAAAGAAATATGTTTACTCATCGGCGCGAGTTAAACAATTTCCATCAAGTTTTATTCTATGTTTCACAATCACAATTAAACATAAAAATTGCAGAGAGAGAGAGAGAAAGATTCCTCGGAATAAACAAATTAAAATGGTTATGCAGCCTCGTGTTTAGTGAGTATTTAAATCCAGATCAAAACATGTCACTGAGGATGCGGAGAAACCGATTTTTAACTGTAAATTATCGCTAATTAAGAGAAATTGCGGTTACAAAAACTAACTGTGATGCATCTATAGATTAAAATTTTCCGTTTAAGATCAAAAGGAAGGAAATTGATGCAGTAGTTTTCTCTCACTCACTGCCCAAAGAATCGGCATAGCAATTTATAAACAGGGTGGTCATAAAAAAAAATTGCCGATATATGGACCTCTAGCGGTTGTACCGTTCAACCTATCGAGATGAGATTTCAGATATCGTTACTCAGAGCTATGAGCTCGGAATTCTGTGAACGGCAACTGAGTGTCGCTCACGGTTACGGTTATAGGTACAGAAACTCAATTTTCGAATGGCAACGCCACTTTTTCCCATCGCAAAATGATCAGTGCATGCGAAAACCCTAAAGGGTGTTGGAACGGTACGTGTATCATAAAAAAACGAACGCGTTGTGCACTCACAAAAAACAGCTCAGCGAACGGCCATCAAAATTACGATCGGGGCGCACGGAGGAAATTTTCATATGGCAGAGGCAAGGCACCAATCTTTGTTGGAAACACAGATCGGACAAAAGAAAACTTTTATTTGGATTACACATTTTCCACATTGATGCCATCACAAGCCGTTCGCAGAGCTGTTTTTTGAGCGTGCACAACGCGTCCGTTTTTTGTGATGCACGTACCATTACAACGCTCTTTAGGGTTTTCGCTTGCTCTGAGGATTTTGCGACGGGAAAAATTGGGCGTTGCCATTCGAAAATTTCGAGTTTCTGTACCTATAACCGTAACCGTGATTGCCACTTGGTTCCCGTTCACAGAATTCCGAGCTCATACTTCTGACTATCTATATCTGAAATCTCATCTCGATCGGTTGAGGGGAACAGCCTTTAGAAGTCCATATATCGGCAAAGTTTTTTATGACCACCCTGTATATATTCTTATAAATATTTAGAGATACATAGATCCCATTTCTAAATAAGAAAATATGGAAATATTTAATAATTTTTTTACAGCCAATAAACCAGATATATTTTTTTATAATTATTGAATGAAGGATTTTTGTATTAATACGAAAAACTCTATAAATGCAACAAAAACAATAGCAATGAAGCTAATGAGCACATTAATTTAATCATGAAGTTAAGTTTTTTCAGTGTATTCTCTTAAGGCCCTATAATAATCTCTTAGGAGAACATTCATTTTGACTGAATTAACGTAGCATTTGATTTCTAACAAAAGGTGCAAAATTAATCAAAAATATTCAGAAAAAAAACAACAAAACTTAAATCTGAAACTGAATTTAAATGATTTTATTTGATGAATTTCAATTCGCTAGACCTTTAAAAATATATTATTTTCCCTTTCAAATTTAACTATTTTCATTCTATAGGAAAAGTATGAGGATAAACAACAGAAAATGTATTCTAAGACATTGAAATCAACAACACAGGTAAATATTATTAAACGATTTAACCTTTTTATAATATTGATAACTAAAATGTTATACTGAAATTAAGTTGTATTCAATGTTTAAAAAAAATTGACGAAAAACATAATATAGTAGTAAAATTTTAATAGCGAAAATCCGCTCAAGGTTTACATTTGTACCTTTCAAGAACATTAAATGAAATGCAGAGGGAACATAATTTTTTTTTTACTGCCGTTAGCAAGTACCGGGAAGCTCTCCGGAGTCCCATAACCCTGAATCGGACTTAGTGCAAAACGTACTATTCGTAAACGTAATTTATGTCTAAAAATCTCTTTCATCGTATTCCATCCCTCTTTCGTAAAATATCGCCTTATTTCAGAGACCAATAACGCAAGTTATTGACTTTACATATTTCTTACATATCTACATGTATACATTTTTTTAAAATTTAGTTTTGTTTTTAAATTATATTATTTTTTGTGAATACTTGTCTTTACTTCCGTAGTTGTCAAATCTAACAATTTCTAACAGTCCGGTATCAGTATAACGATAATCTGCGAAAACTGGAAGTGAAAAGCAAGTCTGTTGATGTTGTGACTTACGCTTCCCTTCCAGTACATGCCAGACAAGGTCTCGACTGCGGGTAGAGGAATGACACTCCAGTTTACAATGGCACAAGGGTTGAAGTCTAATTTCACCAATATACCACCTTATTTTTGACCGAGCATCTTCAGGAGGAAAGTCTAGAGGGCTCGAACACTCTCCCATTAACTCACCTCATACGGGGGGGGCGTCATAATGGATTCTCACATTTCGGAATATGACTAGTAAGGGAGTGGTGAAGATAGGGTGGCACGAGATGTGGCAATAGTTTGGGCGGATATTGTATTTGTCAGTAGTCACCATGAGTTCGATTTGGTTGTTATTAGGTTGTTTCACTCCTCCTCTCAAGCGTTTAATCTTGCGTTGTGTTTGGCAGGAAGATAAACCCGCACTGCAGTACAAACAGAACTCCGGGAGCACAGAAAATACTACGTTGAATTCGTTTTCAAGCCTTTATTAGAACACACACGTACAGCGAACTCACTTGTCCCGCAAGTCAAAATCTGGACATATCCAACTAACAACTCACCACTGATCACCAACTCTCTCAGCTGTCTTTTTTTTATAGCCGGACAATGGCTGAATGGCTAAGGCGTTGGAATTCGGTACCAGAGTCTGGGGGTTCGAATCTCCCTCTTGATATGGATGGACGTTTGTAGCCGTTCGGAATCGGCTTTAAGCTGTAGGTCGTGGTCTAATTATCCCTCGTGTAGCAAAATGTTGACCGTAGTGCTCCAAACCAAATCAAACCAACCATCAGCTGTCTTCAACTCTTCTCAAGTAGGGGTTGCCAGAAAATGTGTACTTCCGGAAGACCGCCAACAAAATAAAGCCTGTCAAGAAAAGGTGGGCCAACACCCATGACCCTAATGACTGGGGCATAACGATTGGAAGTGCTGACCCAGCCAAGATAGTGGCCAGTCCACCAAAGCCTTCACCCACCAGTGGGGGACTGTTCGGAAAATTAATGATGCCCGGGTTCCCAAGACGGCAGCAGATGTTCCAAACCGGTGGCGAAAGTGAATAAGGGGGGTGGGGCGGGAAGAGGGACTGGAATAGCATACCCCTTCTATAGCAGACAAAAGTCATCACAACACGGTAGACATCGAGGTTTGGTTATTGGGGCATTCTTTAAAAACAATGATTCTGTAACCCGGAAAAAGATGGCACTTCAGACGTGCTTCGGGGTCTTTGCAATTGGTGTAAATGACGCCTTTCCTGATCGATAAGCAGACCTACATAGGGTTTCAAACCTGAGAGCAAATGGTACTGCATTACCACGGAAACCTAATGGTCGTCCTTGGAACATTAGGACACCTGTGTTGCGTAACCATGGACTTTAGAAAAACTAAGATGACGTATAGCACTCTTGTAACCAAGATTTAAATAAAATTCTGTAACCGAGATATGTTGCCACGTGATGGCAGCAGATGGCTTTTATGAAAAACTGATTGCAATGCAACGAGAAAAAAAGAATTTTGTTATATGTGCAATATTAGTTCATTAATGCTGATCTTGTGTTGTGTTCGTGTTCTTGTATGCAGAAATAAAATATAAAAAGAACGGATTGACATGCTTTTTCTCTCTGACAGTAGGCTATGCATACGTTTTTAAGCGCTTAAAGGAACGGATCTAGCTCGGCTCGGAAGTGGCAGTCGAGAAGCACTATACAGGTAAGATACCTTGTCTCTAGTTACTACGTAACAACCTGATAATGTGAAATGTGTCCGTGTGTACCCTATTCGTGAGAAAGGTGTCACCATTCCTCCCACATATGACCAAGAAAGTGATCGAAAACATTTGAGAACGGTTTCGGCAGTGCAACTCACATAACGGGCGCTACCTGAGTGATGCTATTTTCAATGCCTAGTGGGATTGAAAAACAAGTACTTTTCGAAAATATAAAATTTCTTTCTGTAAATTATTTCCTCTGGTTTTACTCCGGTTTTATATTCCGGTTTCCATTACTCTTTGAAATGTGGAAGTCCATTCTGCCGCAACTTGTAGATAGACTTCTTGTTTAAAGATTTAACGTGCCCATATCCCGCCTAAACGCGAAGGTAATTAATGTCGGTCGTCGGGTTTCGAATTGAGCACCACCTATCCGAAGCCCAACGCACTACCACTTGGCTACAATCCATAGGTATCATAGCTAGAGTATCCATAGGTATCATAGCTAGAGTATCATAGCATAAATCTTGGTGGTACACCAGATAAATTATTCTAGTGGTCGTAAGAACTATCATTTTCCTATTTTTGTTTCTCCTAACTTTATACTCTATATTCCTTAAACACTAAACGATGATCTATTAATTCAATAAAGTCTCTAATGAAAATTTAACTTCCTTAGTGGAAAAGGAAAAAAAATAATAATCACTCTATGAGAAAAGTTAAATGAGTTAAGAAAATTTAACGAGTTAATCACTGCAAAATCCCAGGAAAAGGCACAAATAAATCACTAAATATATTGACGAAATATTTTATAATCAACAATTTAAAAGACGTTAATTGATTATAAATTCCCGTGATAGTAAGGAGAGAAACCGGTACGCGTAACTAATAGCGATTAGCTTGTATTAAACTAAATGGATTCCGCGGAACTTGGTTTTCATAGTTTAAGTTTACAATATCAGCTTTGGTTTTATTTTGCTAAATAAAGTGTCAAAAGTTCAAAGTTTTAATTAACGACTTGAATTACTTTCCATTCATTAAATTGATACGGATAATTTATTTTGATTATATACATGTGGTAACGCGTTAAAATTAGCTTAAAACTAAACACTCCTGCTTTAAACAAAATAATAAGTCCAAGAAACTGAAGATTTAGGCTATTAAGGTTTATGATATAGCCTATTATAGATACCTAATTCCATATATATATATATATACTAGCTGAAAACCCGCACTTCGCTACGGAGTACATTCAAAGTAAAAACAACGGTCAATGTATGCAATTAATGCCAATATATATATATATATATATATATATATATATATATATATATATATTTATAAAAAATCGTAAGGGATATTTTTATATAAAAAATAATGTAGAAGAAGATACTCAAATTAAATCTAATATAAATAATACTAAAGAATATAGTACAGTTAATATAGTACAGTTTGTGGAACATTTCTTTTACTGTATTTTAATATTTTTTTTGGATAATGTCCAATCGTCTGCCGCAGTATCAAGAAAAAAAATATTTTTTTTGTCTATTTAGTTTTTATGCACGTGGCGATAAATTTATTTAAAGTACCAGAAAAAGAAGTCACGTGATCAGCATTTAATAAATTAAATTCTAAAAATTAATGTTTTAAAATGCACCAAAAATCAGGAAATGGAGATAAAGATTCGAAAAAGATTTCATTTTAAAGGAATTTTTATCATCTCTCGTGAAATAAATTTTATAAACCTCAGATTATTATTTTAAATGCAAACTTAAGAAACGTTGCAAAAACTGGTTAAAAATTGAATTTAAAAATATCTAAGAAGAATTTTTCAAAAATCTTTCTTAGTGCGCCCCTACACTATAAGAAAAATCACCATGCAAAATTTCAGCCCTTTAGGTCCAGCGGTTTGGTCTATGCGTTGTATGTCAGTCAGTGAGTGAGTCAATTACGGAACTGTTATATATATATATATATATATATATATATATATATATATATATATATATATATATATATATATATATATATATATATATATATATATATATATATATATATATGTGTGTGTGTGTGTGTGTGTGTGTGTTTGTTTGTTTGTGTTTGTTTGTGTTTGTGTGTGTGTTTGTTTGTTTGTTTGTGTGTGTGTGTGTTTGTGTGTGTGTGTGTGCGTGTGTGTGTTTGTTTGTTTGTTTGTGTGTATGTGTGTAAGGTATACACAAGATTCGGTTCACAAGAATCGAACTTTTGAGTGAATTAAAGAAGCTGCTTTAGATATGCTAATTTCGGCATACGCGCTTAGTATAAATACCACGCAGCGTCATTAATAGAAAGGAGAGGTTGTTAAGGTTGAAAAGGTGTTATCCTGCGCTAGTGCTTAGCGGGCCAGAAGTTTACATGGCAGTACTGCTGGTTTGACTTACTGTTCGTGAGTATAAAAATATATTGTTCTTGAAAGCTGTGTTTATACATTCCGTACAAGTAGTACGCATGCTTATTGCTGTAAAAGCCAATTATATGTGCAACGAATTCAATAAACATTGTTTCATGTATAAACTGTGTTTGCTTCAAATTCAAATAGAGTGCCACTTCAAATTATATACACCCAAGAGTGGGTAGAAGTGAGCATAGAATCTCTATATGTGTAAGTAAGTAAGTGTAAGTGTAATGAAGGAGTCGTAACGACTCCTTCATCTGCGAAAACTGGGATTTAAAAGCAAGTCTGTTCATGATGTGACTGCAGTACGAACGCCAAACTCATGTTCCCCTGCCTGTACATTTCAGACAAGGTCTCGACTGCGGGTACACGAATGACACTCAGGTTTACAATGGCACCGCATGTGTTGAAGTCTGATTTCAACAATATACCACCTCATTTTTGACCGAACATCTTCAGGAGTAAATTCTCTAGGGCTCGCACTTTCTCGCACTCACTGACCTCATACAAGGGGTGGCAGAATGGATTCCGACATTTCGGAAGGTCACTGGTCAGGAAGTGGTAGAGAGAGGGCGACGCGGGATGTGGCAACAGTTCCGGCGGATATTTTATTTGTCAGTAGACAGCATGAGTTGGTCCGCAGAACATCGAGGATTCGTTTTTAGGGTATTCTTTAAAAAGAATGATTCTGTAACCCAGACATAGCCTGCCGTAACGGCAGGCAATGACTTTGGTTGCAATGTTTGGCTTGACTGGTTTATTTTATCCAGTCAATATAGTCCAGTAGATGGGAAAAATCGTTTTATTTATTTGAACACTTTAAAGGACAATACTGATATTTAGTTGAGAACAACATTTTTAAGGAATATAAAAATGTAGAAGAATATTTGCAACAGCTATGTACATTGAAGAGAGGAGAGGCTGTTCGACACGACTAGTTCAAACCATTACATCAAGCGTGTCAAACTCGAAGGCTGGCATGTGCCAAATGAACATCTTATAAAATTGTGTGGGCTGCAAAAATAATGAATATTTCAAAATCAATTTTCGTAGAAACTTAGGTTTATTTTGAAAAGTATAGCACAAAAAAAGAAGAACTATAATATTAATATTTTCTCCCTGACGCTTTTTGTACTTCGACATTAACCAGACGTTGAATAATTGCACAAATTAATAAGCGTTCCCCGACAGCGAAATATAACCAGTTTTGCACCCACCGAACAAATCACTTCGTACAAGACTACTTACTGACCAGACTACTGTTCTGTAGTCGGCTGTTAAAATATTACTCACTGGTAGTGTGGCTGGTAATGGTACACTCATGGTGTGCGGGTAATGGTTGCGCAAAGCGCATAAGTTGGCACGATTTTTTTTTCTCTTTAAACCAATGGGGAGGCACTTCATCGTCAAACATTCGCCTATACTACGCCGCAGTTTAATACCCATTTTATTATGGGGACACCATATAGGCGGACAACATTACCCCCTACGAAGGGATGACAGAAACGGAGGCATTATTCGTGGCTCGACGCCAGGATTCGATCCGAGCACATTAAGCACCGAAAACCAGAGCGCTGTACCACAGGGCCACCACAAGCCGTACGTGAAATTTATCTACCGTTAAATTGGCTGCTCAAATAATCGAATTGGACCGTATGCGGCCCGCGGACCACGATATTCACATGTATGCATTACATGATGAGTGGAACGCACGTCCTAACGGGACAGTGGAAAGTTAATTTCATTTATGCACGTGACCGTACACGTATAGTATATGAGGATATTCTTAAGAGACAGCAAGCACCTTAAACAGAACTGCAAGTAGTTGTAGAACGGAAAAGGCAATTCTTAAAATATAGAATTATTGAATAGTGGGGCATTATTGTTACACACACACTCGTTTAAATAAGTTTCGGCCATTAATTTCCAGGACTGATCTAATAACACCAGAAAATATTATATGAAATACATACCCATTTAATATGTTTCGAAGTTACTCCCACCTGCCGTAATGCACTTCTGTGCTCGGCTGTATAAGTTTCGGAAACAACTTTTAAAGTCCTCTTTCGGAATACTCTTTAATGTGGACGTCATATATTTCTTGATGGCTTCGACAACCCCAAATCTTGTTCCCTTCAGCAAATTAGACCAGCATGAGGTCCTGGAGTTGCAGAATTCTTCATACTCTCCGAACTTAGCACCGGATGACTATTTCTTGTTTCTAAAACTTAAAGATTGCTGAAGGGAACTAGATTTGAGGATGTCGAAGCCATCAAGAGAACGGTGACGTCCACATTAAAGAGCAATCCGAAAGAGGAATTTAAAATTTGTTTCGGAAACTTATACAGCCGAGCACGGAGGTGCATTGCGTCAGGTGGGAGTTACTTCGACACTTATTAAATGGGTATGTATTTCATGTATTTTTTTTGAGTTATTAGATCTGTCCTAGAAATGAATGGCTGCACACTGTATATATATATATATATATATATATATATATATATATATATATATATATATATATATATATATATATATATATATATGTGTGTGTGTGTGTGTGTGTGTATGTATGTATATTTACACGGAGAGAGGAAAAGATAATAGTATTTTAGAGTGTTCTTATCCTTTAAGTATGTGATTCATTTGTAATTCCTATCTATATACAAATACAAAAAATTATTTAAAAGTATTTAAATATTCATGTGATTTATCTGTAAGTAGCGGGTTTTTACGTGACTTTACATTGCAAAAAAAGGGCAATATTTATAAAATCAATGTCTCACATTTTACTTTCTGCTTATAACACATAATGATTCAGGCTAGAGAGGTTCAATTCGTGCTCAAAATCATATACACTTATGGACTGCCTTTTCGGAGTTTATCGCAGTTCGTTTTACATTTAAGCCTGCAATTCTACTGAAATAAACTTCATTATTTGGGTTGCAAATAATTGGACAAAGAATTGGAATGAATCCAAATTAAATCCAGCACGCTACTAATGGAATATATTATTCGAAACTGTAGCGAACAAGATATTATGCATGCATTGAAGGTTCCTTTTAAGTCGCCCGAATAACTTGTTTTATGTTTACAATACTTATGTTACAAAAATGTTTTCATTATTACTGGTAAACCCTTTTTAGAGTAAAATAATGTAAATCTTTTTTTTCTCAATCGAGTTAGTAACGCGATATATACTTTCTAATTAAAATCTTGCTTTCACAGGAAATATTTGATTTAAATGTAAGAAAATAATACATATTTTTATTATAAATCATATTCAATGCTATTATATCAAACACAAAAAGGACATTACTGTATATTTTTGTTTAAAAGATTAAAGACATAATATTATTTTCTGTATTTATCAACTGAATAATTTCGAATTACATTTTTCAAAAATTGTATTAACTATGGAAGAAAAAATTCAAACCATTTTAACATTTTAGATTTTGATATTGTTAAAATTCTTTCGGACGTTGCGTAAGATCAGAACAATAAAAATTAATCTAAAATTTGTAAAAAAAATATATATATATACAAGAATATCTTTTAGAAAATATTTCACATATTAGACTTTAGTTGATGAAAAGAGTGAAACAATAAAACAGAATTTCACCGCTAAGTTAAAAGATCATTTTCTTTTTATTTTACAGAACAGGAGTGAAACAGTGTATACTCTTATGATAGGATACTTTGTTATCTTTTCCCCTTCAGGAAGTTCTTTGTGCGTACACCGTAGTCCAAGTCCCAGGGTGCCTCAGCGAACAATTCCCTTTCTTTGTTCCCCTACGTTTTTATCGTTCACTTATGACGTTCCTTCCCCATCCCTATAGTTGCCTTTTCGAGTTTGAAGGCTTCAATTGCGAGTTTAGTATGATCCTAACTTAGTTTATTGTGGTCAAAGATTTACTGGAATGTTTGTCAAAAACGAATTACGCCTAACAAAGACAATTTTTAGAATCCGCTATAGAAATGCGAGTTTATGCACTGCTATTGGCTATGCATCATAAGGTAGTTCATAGTGATTGCAGGACCGAACTAAAAATTCAAAATTGTGTTTTTCTAGAACCGAGCACCCGGGTACTGCTCGAGTTTGAAAACACATGAACGACAAAACATTTGCGATAAATATTAATAAAGAAACAATTTTTTTTAATAATGTTAAGAATTTTAGTTTATTACGCAAGTAGAAAATACATTTTTGTTAAAAAAACTATTTTAATTCAAGTTCATTTAAGGAATGGATAAACCTTCTGAAACCCGAAACAACCAAATTATGGCTTACTTTTTTTTTCTAGGTTTAAACTTTATACGGTTGGCTCTCTGTTTAACGACTTTCAAGGGACCGTGAAAAATCGTCCTTAAGTAGAGATCGTCCTTAAACAGAATTTGTGAAAAAATAACATTTCCCTCCACACTTTACAGGCTTAGGACTGCCAGTGTATTTCTTAATATATTGGCGTGTTTAAAAATGTTATTTTTATTATCATTATTATTTTATTCACAAAAAGTTATTTTAAATTACATTGAAAAAAAGTGTACAAACAATACATTAAATTCAATAAATTACATTTTAAAAAGTCGAAAGGTGTTGATTGCTTCATTTTTCGCCTTGTTTTCGTTATCCTCTTTTCCAGATTTTCTAAAATGTTAAATGTGTCATCTTCCATATTCGATGTAATGTAGCGTCGGAGAACATCTAGAGCAGAAGTTGCATCTGTGTAAGACAGTGGCAGTGTCTCGTTTTCCGTGTCTTGAACTTCACCTTCTACGTCTGACACTGTGTTTTCGCTTACTGCATCTTCATAAATTTGTTATACATTTCTGTAATCTGTTTTTAAACAGATTCATCACAATTGTAGAAATCTTGAATTGAAACATCCCCATTTCCAGCAAGACTTCTTCATTCTTCAGGGGTAGTGTCATCTTCGTTGATTTCTACATCCGTACTTTGCAGTTCCACTGCAAGTTCTTTCCGAATTCCAGCAAAGCGAAAGCAGTTTTTTGATTGTGGATGAAGAAACTTCTTTCCGTGCTGATGTTATCCTGTGCTTTGCTTCCAAAATCGTAAATTTTCTAATTTTCATACTGTCAGTCAAAATATTTATTAATTTCCTAATTGAAGACTTTCTGTAGTATGCTTTCACACTGCGAATGATACCCAGGTCTAATGGCTGCAACTTGCTAGTGGAATAAATTGGTAAGAAATAAATAGTCAAATTTGTAAGTCCAGGGATATTTGTAGTATGTGCAGTGCAACGGTCGATTAAATGTAAATCTTTTCTCTTTCTTGATGCACTTTTGCATCAAATTTTCTAATCCAGTCAATAAAAATTTGTGATGTCATACACGCTTTATTGTTAATCCTATACTCACAAGGTTTCCTGGTGATATTCTTAAAACACCTTTGTTGCTTTGATTTGCCTATAACTAGTGGTGGAAATTTCTCAGATCTATCCGAATTAGTGCACAGTAAAACAGTCAATCATGCCTCACTGTTTTTTCCACCAAAGCACTTTTCGTCCATATACGTTAAAGTTTTATTAAGCACCATATTGTAGAATAGGTTCATATCATCTGCATTGAATATGTTCTCATCATATCCATCTAATATCCCCTTCAGCACTATTTTCCATTCTTCCACTATTTTTTCATCTACGGAGCCACTTTCACCAGATATGCTTTTAAATGCAAGCCCATATCTTTCTTTGAACTTTGTTAGCCAATCAGCCGAAACCTGAAAATTTTGCATTCAAAACTTTTCTGCCAGGACAATAGCATTTTCTTTAATTATCACTCCGGAAATTGGAATGTTGGATGCTCTTGCTTCATGAAACTATTGCACGACTGTTTTATCAAACTCTTCTGATCGGCCACATTGAATTTTCTGCCGTTTGGATTTAGATCCCAAACCAAATGTTTGTGCTGCTTAAAGAATTTTTTTCTTTGTTTGCTGAAATGCCTTTGAGAGTGGACTCGGGTAGCTGAAATTGTCTTGTGAATTGGACTTTTGTTATTCCAAGACTTTCTTCCCAAATTTCAATAATTTTCATCTTTTCGTGTAGCGTAAGATACTTTCGCTTTGATACCATTTTGCTCTGCTCACCTTGTGTTCGTACTGGAATGAGCTCTTACACACAACCCTGAATTGTCTAAACATGAACAACTGTTTCCCGGAAGGAGTGAGATAGGGCTGCAATTGGACAGTTCGTAAGTCATATGACAACATATGGTAGGGACAATAGAGGGATTCAGCTCCCGCATAAGAGCTCCGAGAAACAGTAATCCCCCCCCCGGTTTTTCTCACTGCAACAAGTCTATGATTGCAATATTCCAAACATGAAGGACATTCCAGGTCTGTTGTTAAAACCAAACTTGTTTTCCTCCATAGTAGGTACCCTCCTGCAGATAAAATGTTGAAGAAAAAGTTTATCCTGTAAAAAAAATTCGTCGTTAAACAGAAACAACGTCGTCTTTAAATAGAATTTTTTTACGTTGGAGGGGCCGGGACTGGGAAATATCGTCTTTAAATAGAGATCGTCGTTAAGTAGAGCGTCATTAAACAGAGAGCCAACTGTAATTATATTTCCAATATGCTATTATGGCAAATGTCCAAATTTGACTCAATAACAACATCCGGCTAGCTGAACATGGACTTCATTACACAGGACATCTTGACATAAAAATACACATACACAAAAGACGATCACACATTTGAAGAACATGCACGATTACATTGTAACATCAACTGCTTTGACATTTTACCACACCCTCTCTGACTCTTCCGAGACACCCGTTCACTTCGCGTTCCGATGAGTCTATATCAGTACAAGGAGAGGAGAAAGGTTGTAAAATCATATTCGTTACACTACTAGATTGAAAATTTGCCTTAGACTAGGTTTCATAATTTTAAATAATATATATTTTCTGTAAATAACTGCAATAAATAAAATTTATTTTGAAAGATTTATGGGAAATAAATCAATTGAAGCAAATGACACTTGATGGCATATCTTTTGACAGCAGGAGGGAATTCCTTCTGTGATGGTTGAGGAGGAATACCTCCTCCCCGGGTGCCCAGGTTTGAAATCTCTAGTAGCTCAGAATGATAAAAAAAGGTTTAGCTCAGGCAGTCCAGCCCACGGCCCTCAAGGGTTAGCTGGTAATGCAGTCCCACAAAATTGTAATCTTTATAAGATCTATGTTTCCTAAGACAAATGTCAATCACCTTATAATCCCGCCTTATTTATGTCATCGTCGTTTACTCCTTTCTCATATTTTTGGGCCACGATTTTCAAAGATAAAGCCCCCAAAGAGTAAAAGTAGAGTTCACAGTTCCTGATGTGTACCTTAAGAACTTGCTGAGCATTGAAACCACATCCATCGAACCAGACACTGATGTAATAGTTTTTAAAAACAAGGTAAAAAAAATTCTGTAGTTTTTTCGTTAGTATTATTTTCTTTAATGGGTTTGTAGTAAAAAAATGAAAATAAATAAAGGAAGTTATTGTATTAATATGCATTGGCTATAATTTATATTTTGTATGTCCCAAGACCATTCCTCATCCATCAATTCTGAGTTGGCAAGCCAAAAGGGTGGTTACCCATGGTATAGGCTTTGTAGCGAGTCACCTGTTTAATGCTTTATTTGATCCTCGTCGTTCAATGTGGAAGCTTGGACACAAAGACACAAATAACCTCTGTGAGAAATTGCTTCTCCTGGTTTGGGACAATAATATAGAATACAGTTTTGTTCGATTTCATTGTTCAATGACCCGGATGATGGCCGAATGGCTAGAGCACTGACATTCGGTAATCACTTGTGTAGCAAAAAATAATATCAGTAGACCTATAAACCATTGTTGAATGGAGAGAACAAAAAGGCAAGTAATGATTAAATTTAAGCCTCACCCGTATGAATGCCAATGATTTTCTAATATTAGCATAACTCAAATAAACTTCTTGATGTTAATCGATGAGAAGGTAACTTAAATACCACTGCTTAGTTTTCTGTCTATTACGCATCTGTTGGTAATAGTAAAATGTAAAAATATAAACATATATATTCCCTTACGTGACGAGCGTACTAAATCGGCCGATTCAAGCTAAACGAATTAAATAATTACCTTTACAGTGTTTGGCTCGTTTCTCAATTGACATTTTTGTTTCAATTCTTTGGTAATATTTTTTTTTTTTATGAATGGATACTCAGATTTCTCTTAAGCAATCTTCCTGCGTTGGGGAAAATAAAAACTTAAGAATGTATTCTATTTTATTTGTGTAATCAGAGTTTGAAGGAGCATACTTAGTTCTGTAACCAAGACTGACAGCCTTTAATATTTACAAAATGCTTTATTGGCATCTAGATTAAATATAGGCTTTATACAATAATTACAAAAAAATAAGCACTATCTGAGGCTATTTGGCGGGATTCAGGATATCATGATGGAACACGGCAGGCTCTCCGTCTCTGGCACGCGTCCGACGACGAGGGTTGTCCACACCTGTAAGGAAAAAAGTCAACTGCCCCCCTATTACATCAAGGTGTCGACTATATATCCTCTCATTCTTCGTGGGGGTTCCTTTTCAGTTACCGCTTGCCGCTCTGTGCCTTCAAGCGTCTGACCAGCCGACACTAGCTTTCATCTGGACTCCATTGTCAACTAGGGAATCGTTTCAAAAGAGGTTCCTTTCTTGAAGTGTATCGAAGAGTCACTACGACACGGCTTTGTGTAACTAAACGGAAGGTCACCTTTCGGTACTGATAAAACAGCTTAGATGACAAAGACGGGTGTCTCTTGGAATTTACCCGTAGGGACCGTCAAGTCATTACAGTCTATAATTCTTCCCCTCCCTAGATGTTTTTCTGCAGAAGTTTTCACCTGCAAAAAATAGAACAAAAACATGGTCCTTCTCAGGACAATTTCATTTATAAAACTTTTCCCGAAGGCAAATGCACGTCCAATTGACATTACGAGTAGACCGTTAATTTTGATCAAACTCTGGCTTTACCTTCATGAAAGAAAATTTTTAACTGTACTTAAAAGTATCATTTTAAAAGCACATCAAAAGGAATTTATAATTAAAATTTACGCACTTTAAAATCTCTAATAAGAGAACATGCCGTAGAAAAGAAATTATAAAAATTACACAATAATATAACAAGTTATGGCAAAAATTTTAAATAAAATCGTATACTAATACATGTCATATCAAAAAAATTTAAATTCATAGAACACTAGTACGTACACATGACACTACATAAAAAACATTATAACTAGTAAATCACTCAACTGGGATCCCATAATTTACCTTAATTGTGATCACATGACACAAATAAATTCTCAAATTGATATTAAACACAGTTATAATGAAACAACTTTACACAAATAAAATTAACCACAAATCCAAAATGGATACCTAAACTTCATACAGAACATATCATCACGGTTACTAATACACATGAAAATTTTAAATTTCTTACTTATCTTTTAATACATTTAACACTTATCGTCATAAAAACAATTTAATACTCGGCATTCCGTAGATCCTGGATCAGGGAACTTAATTCGTTCACGATGACCTGTGATCCAATCTGCCGTTTCCATTTAAGTGGACAGTCATCAGTGACCTAAATTTAAATATTCATTTTATCCTACTATAGGATTCACAATCGATTTAGGGTCTAATTTTTCAGTACTGACTGACATAAAATTATAACAAAATAGCTCTTTGGCTCATTCCTTATCAAAAAAAAATTCACAAACCTCACATTCCTTTTAATCACTTTGTTTCTTTGACAACACTTACATTTAAGTGTTGTCGTAACAACTCTTCAGACAAAACTTATCGATTTCACAATAAATCATCCAATTGCGGTATTCAAACACCGTACGGAGTGCATTTTGACTCCAATTACTACCTTCTTAGGTATACACAAAAACATACACATTTGCATTTAAAAGTTAGCCAATACCTTTCTGAGGCATTCTAATGGCTTATTCAACAAACAAAACAGAACATATAATGTTACAATTGAACATTAACTAAAGCCTATCTGAGGCATTCCAACACGGCATACATAAAACCGTCATATGGCGTTTGCCACTACAAAACCGTTATATTATGATAACGTCAAAGGAATTTCACCTGAATTTTCCTTTAAAGCAAAACTCAACTTCTATGGTCGAGTCGTTCAAATTTACAAACAATTACATGTTACAATTCATAAAAAAACATTACTCAAACGAATACACATTAATTTCGGGTCACATTTTTACACTGAAACTACAATTAATCAACATACTTATAATATACATTTAAAATTTTACGACTAAACTTCGGCTTAGCTTGGTGTTCGGCGGGAATTAACAGTGTTAAGACCTTTCTTATTATTCTTAACATTAGGGCATTTCCCCTTTTGACATTTGTCACAAGCCGACACGTAATCATTTATGTCAATATGGCATTATTGAATCACTTATTGTCATTAAGTGACAATATGGCCAGTAAAAATACTGAGTTAATGATTCTTTCATCTTAGCAACGCCTAAATGAACATTAGTTTGTTCGTGGCAGAGTCTTTTTAATTTCTCTCTATACTTTCGAGGCACAATAAGCAGTTTTCTAGTGGTTCCATCGTTATTTTTTTTCTGGTAAAATAACATCTATTTTACCACTACGTACTTATTTTCTTCGGGCGTCTTCTTTTTCGCCCTATCAAAAATTACTTTCAATTCTTCGTCCTCACTTTGTGCAACTCTAAATTCTTCTGGTGAAGTCTTTAATAAGTCGGGAGTAATTATTTGTTTCTCCTGGAGAGGCAAGATAGTCGCGCTCTCTTCAGCAGCGATTTCTTCTACTGCTTCTGCTCCGGGGATCACTTGCTCTATTTTCGTAATTTCGTCTCCCGTGTCTAATCTTTCTCTATCTAATTTTAGTTTTTCGGCCCGAGTTTGCACAGTATTTTTCACCTGAACTTCTACATTCCTGTTGATCTTCTCAAGCAAGGCTGCCGTTCATTTCCTAACAAATAGTGTTTCTGCTCGAAATCCGTATTGCTGACAGCTGCTCTAGTTATGGTGTGGCCCCATTCACATTTTAAATCGACCTCTGCTATAGGTAAGCAAACGGATGAATCTAACAAAGGTGCACTGACATAAACGTGCTCTCCTGTGTACATATGGGATGGTAGCAAATTTTTAGAAATCAGATCAATGCTCGCTCCTGTGTCTCTCAGAATAGACGTAGATTTTCCATTAACGACTCCCTGACTGATATAAGGAGTCATCACGCCACTCGAGCCTCCTCCACTAGTTTCTGTTGCCGCGATAATTTCCGTCTCTTTAAGTTTAGGGCACTATGGTCTCAGATGGTCATAAGAACCACACTCGTAACAACGGAGCTGTTTTCTTTTCTCAAAAATTCTTTCCTTGTTCTGTCCTCTAGAAGCTTCTTTTTCGACATCTTTTTTTTTCTTTCTTCTCTTCCTTAAATTTATGGTTATTGTTAAATGGCTTATTAAATTTATCTGTGGACTTTTGATTCTTTGGGAATTCTCTTGTTCTGAAACTGTCTTGTAAGCTTTCATACTTATCGATTTTTTCAGCTAATTCTAAAGGAGTATTAATCTGCATCCACTGCTCCAAAAAATGATCTTTTATATCGGCAGGTACCCGTCTCTTCATCTGTTCCGTTATGTGTAAGTCTCTCAGTTTCTTAAAGGTAGTGATTTCTAAATCCGCTATCCATTCATCATAATAGCCACTAAGCTCATGGGCATAATTCCTCCATGATTTATCTGCGAGTTTAGGATGGCGATAAAACAGTTGTTTTAATTTTTCCGTATTCATCCTAAATCTCTGGAGAATCATCTCTTTGACGTAGTCATAATCTTTTGCCTGTTCTGGCGATTCTCTGGCCATCATGTTGGAAATTTCTGGGGTTAGTACCCCTAACAAATATGGCACCCAATCTTCTTTAGGGACTCCCGCCATCTCTGCTCTCCTCTCGAAATTAATTAGGTACAGGCCCATTTCGTCCCGTTTCTCGTCAAATTTCTGTATGGTTTTAAGGAGCTGAATGTTCTGAGTTACGTCTACATCTCTGTACCTCCCATTTCGGGCTCTATTGTCTCCATTATTTCCTAATTCCAGTCTCCTCATTTCGAGAGTAACTTGGTCTTGACGAATTTTGTCTTCTCTTTCTTTCCTATCTTCAATAATACGCTCTAGTGCGAGTCTAGCGTCTTCTTCGACGTAATTTTCGTTTTCTGTAACGATCTTCTTAATTTCGAAGACCCTAAGCGTATCGTCAGCTTGTCCTCCTAACTCTTCTAAAAGTTCTAAAAGATCCTCTTTCGTACCCTTATTTAAAAAAGACATTTTTCTAACTTTAGGGTAACTAACTGTATGATAAACAATAAAATTATCCCTCAGCTACTAGCTATACCTTCCGACGGTATGTGTCCTAACCGGAACTAACAAGTTCAAAACTGATCAATTTTAGACCGAACTATAATTTTAGCCCTTATGAACACCAAACTAGCACCGCACAATATAAACATTCACAATTTACTCAATACCTATCAAATCAAAATACCGAACTCTTATACTGAATACACATAAACAGAATTCTCAAGTTAATCCACTTTATAGTTATATATTCTAACTCTATATAGATTTTTAACACATTAATACACAAATACTAAATTATCACTGTTAATATCAAAGCACAAGAACTTAAATATATCTGTTACTATTAAAAGAAAAAAATACTAAATAAACACTGTTATTATCAAAAGCAAAAAAAATTCACTTTCTTTAAAAATAGAGAAAAACATACAGTATTTGCAATTAACAAAACACAGAAATTGGCTAAACTTATTGCAATTCCTAACAAACAAAATATTGGTTCTTTACTTGAACACTAAATGGTTACTCATTCATATACCATAAAAACACACAGAAATTGGTTTTACTTATCACAATTCCTAAAACAATAGTTCCTACTTAGAACTTCAAAATGGTTAACTCATACACCATTAAAACACAGAAATTGATTTAAATCATCCAAATTTCTAATATAAAATATCAGTTCTAAAATATCAGTTCTTAATACGAACTCTAAATGGCTACTTATACATATACCATTTAAAAAAAACACAGAAATTGATTTAATTCATCAAAATTTCTAAAATATCAGTTCTTAATACGAACTCTAAATGGTTAACTTGTACATATACCATTTAAAAAAAAACACAGAAATTGATTTAATTCATCAAAATTTCTAAAATATCACTTCTTAATACGAACTCTAAATGGCTACTTATACCTATACCATTTAAAAAAACACAATAAAATAATTTTTACTTATTGAATTTATACAAAACCATTATTTAGTTTTTAAATCAAAGCCAGAATCTGATAAAAAGAATCGGCCTACCTGTAATCCTTTCGTTCATCACTGATATCCTATCCCACTTCTGACACCATTTAATAACAGTCTGTAAGGACTTCGCCTAAAACCAAGACTGACAGCCTTTAATATTTACAAAATGCTTTATTCGCATCTAGATTAAATATAGGCTTTATACAATAATTACAAAAAAAATAAGCACTATCTGAGGCTATTTCGCGGGATTCAGGATATCATGATGGAACACGGCAGGCTCTCCGTCTCTGGCAAGAGTCCGACGACGAGGGTTGTCCACACCTGTAAGGAAAAAAGTCAACTGCCCCCCTATTACATCAAGGTGTCGACTATATATCCGCTCATTCTTCGTGGGGGTTCCTTTTCAGTTACCACTTGCCGCTCTGTGCCTTCAAGCGTCTGACCAGCCGACACTAGCCTTTCATCTGGACTCTATTGTCAACTAGGGAACCGTTTCAAAAGAGGTTCCTTTCTTGAAGTGTATCGAAGAGTCACTACGTCACGGCTTTGTGTAACTAAACGGAAGGTCACCTTTCGGCACTGATAAAACAGCTTAGATGACAAAGACGGGTGTCCCTTGGAATTTACCAGTAGGGACCGTCAAGTCATTACAGTTCTAATATCGGTGAATAAAAAAGGCTTATTCAACGCATAATGGCAGTTTGGTTTGTCCGGCAACTGTCATAAGCAAAGACCTTACTTGCAAATTCTTTTGTTTTGACTGAAAAGTCAATGCTTTCAATCATAATATGGCAAAAGCTATCAATGCGTTACTTGTGTTAATTTTTCATAACTAAGCCAGAATTAGGGAGAATGCAGTGCGTTTAAAATGAAATATGCCAAGAGCGGAATACTGCAACCTTAAACACTTGTCCGAAACGAAGATAGAAATAGAAAGCGAAGGTCATTTTGAGCAGTAAATTTCAATTTGGGGCTAACCCCCCCCCCTCAAAATGAGAACACATTTGTCTGGTGAATGTTATGCTTTCGACGTTCTAAGGACTTCTAAGCAGACAATCCAATATCCTCGAATACAAAAAAAATATCTACAAGATACCGACAAAGAAAAATATTTTAAGAATGCTATTTCTCCTACATTTTAAAACAAAACTCCTCTAAAGGACAGGAATATGTTTGAAGAAAAAACCCATGGAAGTTACCCTTAGAACAGTTAATCCTCATTATAGGAAAACTCCTTCGAAAGAGACAATTTTTAAAATGAAAGCTTACCTTAGTAATTTAGTAAACATTCTATCTCTCTGTTGATAGAATCAACATATTAATGATTTCTTTAATATATTTCCAATTGATTTTGAAGGTACAATTAAAATAGAATTTTTAATAAAATGACATACTGCAGATTTTGAATTTGTGTGCTGCTGCTTTTGCTTGTTTCACCATGTTACTAAATTCAACTAACTCCCAACTTTCCCGACTTTTTTCCAAGTTACATTGCAAGATGATTCTTTTTGTTGATCATCAAGTTGTCAGAGTCACAATCCATGGGCACATTTACAAGGACAGTTTATCGGCTGAAAATCTAACAGCAAAAGGTAAAGATATGTTTTATTGACACAGTTTAGGGAGTTTCTTTTTCGACGGTTTTCTATGAAAGATCCTGTTGTAAAAAGCATGGTCCTGGAGTGTCAACTTCTCATATTTTTTCTTGCTTAAATCCCTTCCCCTCCAAATAAAAGCTACTTTTTTTCATTTATTGGAGTCACTACTTCTGATTAATGCTACCAATTACTGCAAACAAATTTTTCCAGGATATTAATACCGAACATTCAACAAAATACAGTAATTTTTCTCGTCAACTCACGCATTCTTTTAAACAAATGATTCGATATCTTTAGTAAATTTACGTACGGGGACATTAAGAGAACCCAATAATAAGCGTTCTGCCTTTATCTACTTATGACTTACTGTGCAAAAATTGACACCTCTCATGTGAAATTTCACGAATTGTTCTAATCTTTAATCTAAATCTTCATAATATACTGTATATCCATAGTACTTTACCAGGACCAAATTAAGTTATTAACATTAAGTACTCCCAAAGTTAGACATTATTATATAATTATTCGGAGAATTCTGAACATTATGAATAAATGCGTTTGACTTTAACTGACCCGAATACTCCAAAGGAATGGGATTGTGTTCAAAGCGTTTTGAAAATTTAGGTAATGCATTTATACCTCAGGGATTTTAATTAAAACACCCCAATTTATAGGTCTTAGTAGGCCTATATAGCAAAGGGAGAAGATACGAAATTTGTAAATATTATATTAATATGATATAAAAAATGCTTTTGGGAAGAAATAAATACTCCAAAAAAATGATAGTTTACACTATGAGTACTACGCTACCCAAGAAAGAATAATCTGGAAAAGCTCAAAAATATAATTTTTTTAGCATGTATTTATGCGATAGAACCTAAGCGAAATAATATCAAAGGATTTCAGTTAATCCGGAAATCCTTTGAGAACCTTGATGATTATTAGCTGGGCAGCTTGCGAGTTTTCTATAGTCTAAAAGTGACGGATCAGATAGTCTCTATTTGACTTAAGGTAATCTTGCCCCGTTGCGCCACAGGATGTATAACACATGAATTACCTTTTGGGCAGGAACTGTCATTGCAGAGTATCTACAGGTTTACCTTTCGGTAGCATGCAGATGTTTATTGCGGTTGATCTTACACAGACAGCATTGCCCCAATTTTTTCAACCATCTGCAGATCATCATAGAATGCATGCACCAAGAACGACATTGTGAGTGTATTAGTGTAGCTTGCTGTATTCGTCATTGCGCGATTCATTCAACTGTTGTTATCCAATAAACGTTCAACCTTGTTGAGGAGGAGCTAAGACACAGCACGCCCAGTGAGTACCTCCCAACGTAACTCTGCGAAAGCATTGGAGTGTAGCAGCAGCTTTATATCACTTCCAAACACAATTCCATAAGTAAACAATATTCGACAAAAGTTAAATTTCTTGCAGTAAATAACAATAAAATTCTGCGGTTTTCGGAATCTTTCAACTGGGAACTCAGATGCATAAGAATATATTTATGTAAATCCCATTGCTTTCTCTTTTGTAAATGCAACAAAAATACCTTTTATAAAAACATTTGGAAATAATTATGATTGTGCTGAACATACTTCCTACAATTTAATTTAAGTTTTATATCGTTAGTTAACACTAGCTGATGTTAACGCGGTAATTAGGTGCAAATTTTCCAATCAGCCCCTAAAGAAACCACTTATTTCGGAATTTAACTGTCCCAGAACAATAGTTTCTACAGTAGTTAGACTAAGAACTAATTGTTTCAAGGGTATGAAAATCCACCCTGATGCACAACATCCTTTATCAACTGTAGAAATTGTCCAGAAACCCAGATTTCTCCAGAACATATCATGGACTTCCCAGCCATTGTGGCTGCCATATTCAAACTTCTTTTGTCACCTCAAGAACTCGTCTATAGCCCATAGGGATCTGATGTGGAAGCTGGTATTATTCTTTTTACTTCTGCCCTATTCGAAGAAACGACAACAACCACACATCGTTACTTAATTATTTTGTACTTCTCTCGATGATTTCCGGTTTTACAACACCATATTCTCCCGACTGGATGTTATTTTTTTTCGAAAAAACGTCTCTCCTACTCCTTTTAAACTGTACATGGACAAACTTTTAGCAGCCACTTATTAATTTGCAGGGCTGCCCAGAGACTTTACGGGGCCTGGAGCAAATTTCTGTTGGCAACCCCAAGAAAAATATTAAAAAAATGGAAAGAGACGAAAACACACATTCAAATTAATTTACTCACACTTAATTTTTTTACATGAATGATTAATATAATTATGATATGCCATTGCACTGCTCTCTTGTTATATTCTCCAGTAAATATGACATCTTCCATCCGCGAAGCATTTTGCTATATATTTTAGTAGTTAGTACCGTGTTCAATTTATTAGAGAGAATGCAATTTTACAGCCATTAAGACAAAAAATTTATATTTTTCCTTAAAACGAAATCGCGTATTTTTCAGAAGACTATTTTGGAATAAGAGAAATCTAATTGATCGAATATTTTTTTAAAATTTTTATTTTGAGAGGGGCCTTTTTTTCAGGAGATTATTTTGAATTTTGAAGTACGATTCAAGTTTTAGAATTTTCGTTTAGATTAAATCTAATAAATTATCTTTTTAAATTTTTGGGGCCCCCTCCAGAAGTTAGGGAAAAACTGCTGGAAGGCAAAGTGCCCCAGTTGCCCCCCCCCCCTCTCTGGACAGCCCTGATAATTTGTGTTATAAAGTATGTGTTCTATGTAAGATAATGTTATACGTGTGAATAATAAAACAGTTATTAAAAATAAATATAAACGTAAAAAATATATTTTTATTTTTTATATAAATTGAAGTACACCCAGTTTCTCAAATTCCTTTGAAATACATTTATACACTGAATATTTCGGGTTTACACCAAACGGATTAACAACTATATTGTGTAAATATCCGAATCATATTTTTTATTGAGCACCAGGTTTCATTTTCCATAAGCTCCAATTTTCACATAAAATTTTTCTTCCATCACGAACAAGCTTTATAGTCTGAAAAAAAAAGTTAACATTCATTTAAAAAGGACAGTTACTTAATAACATACACACACAAACAAACACTCACCCCCCTACACACACACACACACACATATATATATATATATATATATATATATATATATATATATATATATATATATATATATATATATATATATATATATATATATATATATATATATATATAACAAGAATTTTCATTATACATGTGTAATAACATTGATAATTAATTTAATCAATGTTCCGAGATTGTGTGTCTTCATGTATATTAAACAGCTCGTATGTGTTTTGCACATTCCCGTGTTTGAATACTTTTCATGCCATAGATGAAATCATCAATGAATATAATACTCAGTATGATAAATATGAAGAATGGAAATGTATGAAAATATACAAATAAATATGGTTTTTTTGTACTCTATATCCAATATTAAGTAAGAAATATTAAGTAAGAAAATTGATTAAAAAGTACATTCCCTACATTTAAGGGTTTAATTCAGAAAACTAGTGTCAGAAATACGCGCTAACATCCTAAAATCAGATCTTGAATAATATCATTATAAATGCCATAAAGATGGGGTATATGCCTTATTTCACCTTTTCGAGTTACACGAGAGATTCTAATTTTGAAAAAAAAAACTTGAGGTTAGAGATACATGAAAATAGGAGTAAATGATTATTCTACACACTTATTCAGGGTGAGGAAGAAAGGACTTCTACATTTCCGAAAGTCACTGATAAGTGAGTAGGAAGTGGTAACAGTTCGGGCGTATTTTCTAGTTGTTAGTAGACATCTTGAGTTGGTCAATGATTCTGTGAAAGTACGATTCTGTAACCGCGACAAAGAGGTCATTTAGGATGCTCTATGCAAATAATGCCGTTCCTGATAGAAAAACAATCCTGCGGTGGGTTTCAAACTGGAGAGCAAGTGGATCTACCTTACCAAAGAAACCAAGTGGCCATCCTCAGAACATAGGAACATCTGAAAAGTGCAACGAGTCCTTGAGTCGGCTATCCGTGAAGTGTTTGTCACCATTCCCCCAAAGATGACAATAGAGTGTAGGGTTTTTGACCCGGGTTTCCCCGAACCCGAAAACCCGGGTTTTCAAAGATTTTACGAACCCGAAACCCGGGGAATTTTTAATGTAAATCCGGGGAATTAGTTATTTATCTATTACAGTAGAATATCAATTATATTCCTTAATTTGGAACCAAGACCGAATTTAACAAGTCGGACTCCGTACGGCTCTCAAACAAATGAATAAAAAATACGAGACGAAGTGAGATTGAGATATATTGGCGGCGTCGTCCGTCATAGCTATATCTCACTTAAGTTTATGAGTTGGGGATTCCCAGCAGCACGTACGTTAGCGCAATACATCAGCTACACGACCATGCCTGCTTTCTGTGGTTTGTGTTTGGATATGTTTAGTCTATAAACTTTTCAGACTTTAATAACAATTCGACCAACTTTGGTGGAAGCAGAACGAGCATTTTCTGTAATGGGTCTCTTTGCTAATAAACTCAGAAGCCGACTCAATAATGATACGATGAATGCAATGATGTTTGTAAGGCAGTTTTATAAAAAATGAGATATTTGTACATTTTTATTTATGTTATACATATATGTATATGTTTATTAACATTAAATTCATTTACTGTTATTTTTTACATTTGAAATTCTGAAATAAATTAAATGCTTCTAATAAACTATTTATGATTTTAGTTCTTTGCTATTTACCCCCTGGAACCAACCAAGTAAACCCGGGAAAACCCGGGTTTTAAATAACAAAACCCGTCAAATCCAAAACCCGGGTTTTAAAAAAATTGCTCAAAATTAAAAACCCTAATAACGTGATTGAAAAGTTAAGCAAACGGCTTCGGCAGTGTGTCGCAAACAACAGGCACCGCCTGAGTGATATTATTTTCGAAACCTACATGAACAAAAACTAGATAAGTAATTTCCGAAAATATAAAGCATTTTTTCTCTGTAGATTGTTTCGATCTTTTTTTCTTCTTTTGTTTGTTTGTTTTACCCTTTGTTATGTGGAAGTCCATTTTTCCGCTCCCTGTATCACGTTTTATCAAAATCACCATGTATTTGATTATATATGCATGTATGTCGTATTTTAAATAGTATTTATATTCCTATAACGTAAAATGTTGAATATTCACATGGTAGGACTTAGCATTTATAATATATGAGTGTATGCGTCTTTTGAATGTTCACATGGCTATAGCAAGAATATTTTTTTATCTAGTCGAAGCTGAGGATGATAAGAACGTAAAATTTAACAATCATTAAATAAAGTCCTTAATTAAATAGTGGGCCAAATCCCCTTTTTAAAAAATAGAGTTAGCCTCACTTTCATGTTCATACCAGTCATTCCTATCTTATTTCAAAACTGATACACCTCCAGCTTATTTCTACTGCGAACAGAGGTTACCAGAAATCTGACTTCAGCAATCTATTTTCAGCACTTTTTAGAATTTAAGGCTCCGGATCTCAAAATGAATAAAAAGGGAGTTGGCCCTTTATTCAAATAAGGCCTTCAAATATTTTATGGAACCAGTTTATTTAAAATTACATTAACATCCGTATCTTTAGCTCATATCTCATGATAAGCTTATTAAAAGATGAAAGCTGAGTACCATAAGAACGCAAAATTTAACAATCATTAAAATATTTCAGGGAATCATGTATATAAAACATTACATTACGTTTCTTCAGTATTTTTAGCTGATATCTCATGATAAGCTTATTTAAAAGACTGAGACGTAGGTTTAAGCTTACAGGCTTATCAATATGTCCCAGATGCACACCTTTTCAAATATGCATGCCCCTGTATATAAAATGAGCGCCATAGTGTTGTAAGGCGAAATAAATACGTACAAAATTTATTTGCCATCTTGAGAAATTGAATTTCGAAATCGCATTTCAAATTTCGAGACCTACTTGCTTTTCCAAATAAATATAATTTAGTGATGATAAACAGTTTACGATATCCGTGTACGACACTTGTGTTACAGCTCAATGAAAAGAGAGTATAACTTATTTAAGAAGATGTTTTGGGTATAAATAAAGACGGACCAATCAGAATAGTATCAGCTTGAAATCTTATAAAAGAAAGTCCAATGAAAAATAGTGATTTTTTTTAATATTTAATAGTGGGTGCGAAAGATATCTGAGGCAAAATGAAAGAAACAATGAGCAAAATGAATTACGAAAAACAGCTACAGAAAGAGAATATATAGACAAAAAAAAAGGGTCCTTTGAGTTTATTTTTTTAAAACATTTTTACAAAAGATTTAAAAAAAATTGTGAATAAAGTCATAAGGTTACTTTTCACTTAAATTACACACTTTAACAAGGCTTAAATGACAAGAGGTTATATTGCGCGACTAATCACAGGAAAAGAACAAAAGTTCTCGCACACAAACATTTTAATTCCACGTGTAAATAAACTATTTGTGATACCATTTACAAATATCAAACAAACTGTTTCAGTCGTCGATATAAATGTTTGTTAACTTTAATTGTGACAAAAGGTGAAAGCTAACTAAGTATAGGTGATATTTTGATGCTTCAAAGACTCCGTTGAAATTCACAGTCCAACGTTATTTAATATTTCTTCCTACATTTTTAGCACAATAAAATATAAATGTAATATTTAAAATTTAATTCAAGACAGGAAAAATAACAACCATAAAATCCCGAAATTGACAATTATATTGTAGTTAATAAATTTATTACTGACAACATATTTGATGATATGTTATTGAGATCGGTTATATAAATAAAATTTGAAAAAAAGAAACTAACTAGAAAATAGTATATTGTTCAAAAAAGGAAACTATTAACCTGTTCGCGCATGGTAATGTGGTATTATGTAGACTTTCCACAAAAATCTGGGTCGACTGAACTCAGTGATTGACGAGGCATCAAAAAATTTCTAAATATGAAACTACCCTTATTAAAAAAGAAGTGCATCGATTAGTATCGCAATACGCGACTCGTAATTATCCAATCCAGTGTCAGTAAATTTATCCCTAATCGGGAGAAATTTATTATTGAAAATTTAACAAAGTCACTGTGGAAATTTATTCAATACTGTGACTATTTATTCAATATGTATTGCTGGATACATTTTTAATACTATCAATTAAATTAAATACTATCAAATTCTAGAGGTTGCAGGACATAAAAATTCACTTAAATCTCAGTACCATTGAAGATCAGTATAAAAAAAAGTAACGTAAATTTACTTATTTCAAAATTTTGCCATCATAAAAAAAAATTAACAGTAAGAGGAATGCCTGTCTAAAAATCATTATCATTGCCTCATTTATTTATTTAAAGCAGAAAATCTTAAATTAAGAACTTTGTACCAAAAGTGAAGCAAACTTTCTGATGATTAAAATCACTTTCTACATCTTCTGTAGTAACCAATGACAGCCAAGTATCCCTTTCGAATTTCCTTTTTGCTGTCAACTGTATTTCGTAAAAATGTATAAACGGGACAGTGTGATTAAAATATATCCAAACACTCTATCTGTTAATTAAATTCGATACACTGGAACTGTTTTCATTGACGGGAAAGTAATCTGCTTTGCGGATTATTTTCGTAATTGCAGAGTATTATCGTATATCAAGCAAATGATTATAGGACAGCTAAGCTTTTCCCGTTCTTTTACAATCAATCACTGGTATCCCGGCATACATTACTAGTATTGCGTTAAAGATTGAAAGTATGAAGCATTATTTCTGTAATAACAAGTGCATACAGGATATTAAATAGTTTCTGATTTATTAAAATCTTGATGTAGACTTGTCCGGTATATAATGTTATATCTTTTAGCAAAAACTTTTTACAAGTGTCCAAAGATTTTTACCTGATACTGAAGTAAACTTACCTTCAATAAACTTTACTGCATTAAACATTGAAGATATGAAGTACTATATCTTTAAAAACAGTTGCATACAATATAGTCAACAGTTTCTGATTCATTAAAATATTGATGTTACACAATGTTTCCAGTATAAGGATACATCTTTTAACAAAAACTTTTTTCAAATGTCCAAGATGTTAAAGTAACATTAGCTTCAATAAACTCAAATTTTCTTTTTAATTTCTTATACCCCAAGATTTTAATTGTAAAAGGACCTTTTGAATAATTTCATAAACAACATGCAAAATAAATGTACTTTATCAGTACTTTGCAATTACAAAATATTGTCTTCAAAATAAGGAAAGATGTACATGCAAGTTACGACATACTCGATAAAAATAAGTATCTTTAAAACATTATTTGCATTTATTTTACCTATAATACTATAATGGATAGATTTTATCGTGTTACAAAAGCCCCAAGATCAGATATACAGAAGACAAATTGAGTTTAAATATTAACCGCAAAATTTTTTATGGAGGAAATAATGTAGGGATGGAATATAAGTATTATTATAAATAGAATTATCATCGTATAGGTTTCCTAAAACACAAACATAATTTCTATTTATAATCTGATTTCTTGTTGGTTAAGAACATATTCAGTTTTGCTTAGCATTTAAAGCTATAATATTTTATATAGAAAGCTATAACATTTTAATTTATAGCATTTTACCGACGTTTTACTACATGCAAGAGAAAATGATTTTTATGCTTCTTTAGGGCCATCGTATCGCATTTTAACGATATGGCATTAAAAGATTAATAAGCATAATAATCAAATAAAAATGCATTTCTGAATTGCAAATAAAAAAAATAGAAAGTGTGGAAAGAAAAACAATAAAAATAGTAGAAATTAATTATTAACGAGACAAATTAACACTAACCAAATATTGAATTTTCTTTATCTAACATTTAAAATATTTCGTTCCACTGTGTGAACATATAATACTTAAATGCTGATTACCCTAAACACCACTTACGGGAAAATACTTCAAAATAATCAGACATCACCAAACTTTCCCACCTTTCATTTCCCAATCATCTAACAGTAATTATAATCATCTACACCCTCCTTCATTTCACAATTGCTCTTTGGGTAATAGCGAGTTTTCTACACGGGCACACTACGCGAGTGTACTTCTCGAGTTCAGAGTGCTTGCTTTTATCAGTTGAGTTTTAGAGAAAGTTACCATATAAACCTCTTGATCACGATAATAAACTTCAAATTTTGTTGCTCGACATTTTGTGCGTTTGAGAGCGAGAAAGCTATTCGAGAGAGGAAATGGAAGAGAAAAAATAATTATAAATTTTAAATTTTGGTTATTCTTCTATAAACCTTTACATACAGAGTATGGGTTATTTTAGCATTTACATTTAAATCCTCCTTTTGTTATTAATTAAAAAAGTACAACACTTTTTTAAATAATGTTTCTTTCAGCGCACTTAATGAAGGAGCCGATAATACTAACAATTTCAGTTCTTAGAAAAGTACCATATAAACCTTTTGATCACGATAATAAATTTAAAATCTTGATCCTGACTATTCCACGTGTCCGAGAGCGTGAAAATAATGGAGAGAGTAAACGAAAGGCACAAAAAGATAACTACAGACATTAAATATTGGATATCTTTACATATTCAACATGTAAGTAAATTAATCTTTACATACTGAACATGTAAGGAAAGAAAGGGTTTGTAGTGTTTGTATATTTGATTTTTTTGTAGTTATTTAAAAAAACATTTATCAGTTATTTATATAATACTTTCCTATGGTTACATAATAAATGAGACGATAATACTAAAAAAAATCAGTTCATAGAAAATTACTATATAAACCTTCTGATCACGATAGTAAACTTCAAATCTTGTTCCTGGCCATTTCGGGCTTTCGAGAGTGCGAAAGTAATCGGAAAGAGTAAATGGAAGGAATAAAAAATAACGTAAAACATTAAATATTGGATATTGATCAACAGTCTTTACTTATTGAACATGTAAGTAAAGAAAAAGTTAGTAGTACTTACATATTTAATGCCTCTTTTGATATTATTTTTAAAATATACAACTTTTTTGAATAATACTTTTTTATAGCTACCTATTGAAGGAGCGGATAATACTAACCAATTCAATTCATGGAAAATTTCCATATAAACAGTTTGATCACGATAATAAACTTCAAGTCTTTTTCCTGGCCATTTCGTGCTTTCGAAAGTGCGAAAGTATACCGAGAGAGTAAATGAAAGAAAAAAAACTGTAAATTAACTGTAAACTTTAAATGTTATTTGTTCATCTACAACCCTTTGAATATTGAATACGTAAATAAAGATAGGGTTTGTAGTACTTGCATATTCAATTTTTTTTCGTTCTCCTAAAAAAAGCTTTCTTATACTACCTATATATTGAATGAGCCGATAATTCTAACTAATTCAATTCCTAGAAAATTATCATATAAACCTTTTCATAATGATAATAAACTTCAAACTCTGTTCCTGGCTATTTCGTGCGTCTCAGAGTGCGAAAGTAATTGGAGAGAGTAAATAAAAGGAACAAAATATGTAATTCATAGAAAATTACCATATAAACCTTTTGATCACGATAATAAGCTTTGAATTTCGTTCTTTGTCATTTCGTGCGTTTGAGAGTACAAAAGGTTTTCGACATAGTAGATGAAAGAAAAAATAGCTGTACATTTCAAATATTTGTTATTTATATACAACCATTAATTATTGAATATGTAAGTAAATAAAGGGTTTGCAGTACATGCATATTTAATGATTCTTTTGTTCTTAATTAATGATTTAATTAATTTTGTTGTCAAAGAATGAGTAGATAACACTAACTAATACAATTTATAGAAAATTACCATGTAAACCTATTGATTATGAA
The DNA here is from genome assembly GCA_907164885.2 of Dolomedes plantarius. Classification (NCBI taxonomy): domain Eukaryota; kingdom Metazoa; phylum Arthropoda; class Arachnida; order Araneae; family Dolomedidae; genus Dolomedes; species Dolomedes plantarius. Next base: position 59,807,642 of record OU015496.1, on the reverse strand, counting down.
CATCAAATATTGTTCCTGACCGATTCATGCTTTCGACAGTTCGAAAGTACTCCGAGAGAGTAAAAAAGAGGTAAAAAAATAGCTACGAATTTTAAATGCTGGTATTTCATGTACAACACTTTACATATTGAATACATATAAAGAGAAACAGTTATTCTGTATTCACATATTTAGCACAACACATATTTAAATGATGCTTTCTCACAGGTACGTAATGAATGATCCGGTAATACTAACCAATTCAATTCATCAACTTTTTCGCCTTCAGTCCTATGTACCACTCATGTTTCTTTTCTGATGCCATTATTTGCAGCTGTTTCGTGTAGAGAACGAGAGACGTGGCGATGTGGCAGAGTGATTAAATTGATTTTATGGATGTAGGACAACATGGCGCAGCATTTGAATTTTCATCATCTTACACGGAGAGTCTGTGTTTAAACAGAATCAGTTCGATAGGTATGTCCATTCTGGAATGAAACGAGATATAGAAATATTTAGAATACCAAGCAAGAAAAACTTATACATACACACACACACACACACACACACACACATATATATATATATATATTTTTAATTTTTTATATATTTATTTTTTTATATTTATATATGCCGATGGTTTTTTGAGAATTATCTTTTGATCAGTGGAAATATCTATTAATACTGTGTGAAAATGTTTGTGCTACTAAGAATTAAAAATATTTCTAAGCATCTTTCCAAATTTTTGTTAAAAAATTCTGTTGTATTCACTTGTTTCTTTAAATAATATTATACACTGTTAAGAATTTGAAATTCCTTTTCCCGCTAGGCGGATCGTCTCTTTTGTTTTTAGCGCTGCTTGAGAACGAGGTTACTGGAAGCAAATCCAAAGCGGAAGTATTTATGTGTCACGATACGTTTGTCACTCGATACGTTTGTTTCTCGATACGTAATATGTATTCAAATGTTTGAAAATATACTTTGTTTATTAAAGTGTGTGTGAAAATTACAGTCTTCAATCAATTCGACGGACAATCACGCAATATGGTCATTGACGAGCGGTAGGCGAACTGTTTTAGCACAATTGTGAAGAAACCGAAACGAAACTTGATTGAAAATGGCTCCCGGTGAACTCTCGCAAATAACTGTATTTAATTGGAAACAATGATATATTCGTGGTCGAATAACAAGATTAAAGACGATTTTACAAGATGATAAGGTGCCTGTGGATAAAACGGATATCATTCAAAAACTGAATACAATTGAAAAATTGCGTAGCAAGTTAGAGGATCTACGCAGTGAATTTTATTGCACTCTTTCTGACGCTGAGTTACCAGCTTTCGAAGCAAGTTTGGAGGAGCTGCAAATTGACCTCGACACATGCGAGATAAGCCTTCAAAAACTTCTCAAACCAAATTCAATTTCAAATGTTGAAAACAGTCAGTCCTCTGGTGAGTGTAAATTAAAATTACCGTCAATGAATCTTCACGAGTTTTCTGGTCAATATATTGAGTGGTTGTCATTCAAAACACCATTTATGTCATTAATTGATGATAATGATGAGTTGTCAGATCAACAAAAATTATTTTATCTTCAATCAGCACTTAATTGCCAAACAATTAATTACCTTAAATGATGCGTACATTAGTTTATTCGAGGCACTGAAAAAACGTTTTGAGAACACACGGTTGCTTATTATGAGTCATATTAGTGAAATATTTAACTGTCCTAAAATTTAATGTGAATCCAGGTCTAATTTAAGACAGATGCTTAAAAAAATCGAAAGTAATTTGCTATCATTAAAACAGTTAAAATTAGAGACAAACCCTTTATGTGAAGCATTATTAATTTATGTAATTCTTCAACGAATTCATATTGATACACGTAAATTATATGAAATGGAACTGGGATCCGATTTGCCAAGTTGGGAAAAATTTACGGAATTTTTAACCAAAAGATGTCAAGCTCTGGAAAATGTTAACAGAGGTCCGGGAGGAAATGAATTTAAACGGGAACCAACCCCAAAATTTAAAACGTTATTAGTGAAAAATGATATAAATAATTGTATGTTAGGATGTACCGAATCGTGCCCCTTTTTCAGGTGTAAAATGTTTATTGATTCAAACGCAGATGAAAGATTAAAATATGTCAGGAAATTTAATTTATGCTTTAACTGTCTCGGGTTTCATGCAATGTCTATATTGCAAGAAAATACATTTAAAATATTAAACTTGTAACAGAAATCATAGAACGATGTTACACCGAGCGAACTTTTCTTTCGAAAGGAATAAACAAAACAAAAATGACAAAGGCGCCAATCATTTAACGGCGAACGTGGAGAAGGGTATTGCGTAATCTCAGGTGCCAGATGGCCTTCCGAATCATGAGCTGCAAAATGCGTCTTGTTTATATTCACTTAATACAATCAAAAATGCTCTTCTTTCCACGGTGAAAGTAAAAGTCGAACAATGCAATCGATTCGACAATGTTCGATTGCAACGTATGCAATCGAACGGAAAGTTGTTGGGGTTAAAGGCTTTTTGTGACCCCGGATCTATGAGGAATTTAATAACTGAAGACGCAGCTAATTTATTAGGCTTTCAAAAATCGCGATGTAAGGCAAATTTAATTGGACTAAAAAATATAGTAGTAACGATTACCGAAAATATTTGTACGAGTATAACGAACTATGAAGAATGGTTTAAAAAGAAACTTGAATTTTTGATTTTGCCCGAAATTGCTGGGAATGTTCCATCTGATAAAATGAGCATTTCTAATTTAAATTTGCCAGAAAACATAAAGTACGCGAATCCTAAATTTTATTTACCTAAAAAAATATCGCTTCTTTAGGAGGTGACGTATTTTACGAATTACTAAAGGGAAATGAAATCCGGGTAATGGGTAACTCTATCATTTTAATTGAGACATTATTCGGATGGATGGTGACAGGTTCGATTCCCGCAGTACGTCCAAACGATTTGCAGTGTTATTTTATTCAGGATCGCAATCAGGAGGGGTTACAGCAATTTTGCGAATTGGGATCGATTGGCATATTTCAAGATGCACACTCGGATGAAAAAGGTAAAGCACTTTTTAAGGATTCTATATGCTGCAAAAATGGGAGGTTTGAAGTTAGGTTACCATGGAAACGGGATTTCAGGGAATTAAATTATAACTTAACAGTTGCCAGGAGACGACTGGATCATTTGAATAGAAAATTTGAGAAGCATCAGGAACTTTATAACGATTATCATGAGATACTGAATGATTATGAAAATAAAGGCATCATCGAAAAAGTTCAAAATGACAAAGTGGAAAGCGATAAACATCTATTTTATCTACCATTTTCTATCGTTTATAGAGACTCAGTCAGTTCCAAAAAGCGAAGTGTTTTTGATGCCAGCGCACACGGAGAAAGTGAACTTTCTCTAACTGAGTGTCTGTACGCAGGAATTAGTCGCAATCCCCTGATATTTAACATGCTCATATTCTTCCGTTTGAATGCTGTGGTCATCTTAGTAGATATGGAAAAGGCGTTTCTGCAAATATTCTTAAATGAGAAGGATAGGAATGGAGTCCGATTTTTGTTCCCTAGCTCATATCCAGGTACAAGTAAGCATTATGACATCCACATTTTCAGATTTTGCCGTGTTCTTTTTGGTGTCAAAGCCAGTCCCTTCTTGCTGTCCGCTACAATTAAGGAACACATCGAAAAGTTTCGAGAGTTGCATCCCGCTACGGTGGAAATACTCGATAAATGTCTTTATGTATACGACTTTGTAGGAGCTCTCGACAACGTCTCGGCTGCCTTTCAGATGTCGAGCGAAGCCAAAAGAATTATGGTTGATGCAGGAATGAACTTGTGTAAGTGGAGTTCCAACAGCAACGAATTGGTACAATCATGGGAATACCACGGGTTCAAAACCCATCCCATTCATTCAGAAGTCAATCCTCCTAAATAACTGCAAAAAGTTCTCGGTCTTCTGTGGTATGTTCATTAAGACTACCTCACGACAGATGTGAAAAACTTGCTCGAATTTTATGAACAAAAAACTATAACAAAAAGACTTGTGTTAAGAACAGCAGGAAAGCTGTACGACGTAATTGGTCTTTTAACACCGTTCACAATCAGACTCAAATGTCTGTTCCAAGCACTGTGGCTTAGGAAGTACCCGTGGGACTTTCACCAGCCCTTCCTCAAACGTATAATCGATGGAGGTCTGAGTTGTCTGATAATTCGAACTTGAAAGTCCCCAGAATTATCCTCAACTCCAGCTTAGGTGATACCAACGAACTTCAAATCCATGTATTTTCTGATGCCAGCCAAAGAACATACGCAACCGCAGTGTATTTGAGAGTGAAGTATATCGAAAAAAATCACAGAGAATCTGGTTGCTTCGAAGAGTCATGTTGCCCCACTGAAGAAACTTACTCTCCCAAAATTCGAACTGATGGGGGCGTTGCTCGCAGCCAGACTTTCAAAAGAAGCAGACCAAATTATAAACCAAAAAGGGTCAACCACAGTTTATTTATGGTCAGATTCCCAGATCGTATTGATATGTATCAAAGCATCTCACCACAAGTGGAAACAAATTGTTTCTAATCGTGTGAAGGAAATTCAGGCTATTAGCAATCCTGAAGCTTGGTCACACGTACCGGGAAAATTTAACATTGTAGACCTTGTCACCATAGGAGTTAGAGTAGAAGGTCTTTCAAAAAGTGAGGCCTGGTGGTCAGGTCCAGAATTCTTAAGAACAAATGAGGTTGCAGTATTTGGATGTAATGATTCTATTCCCAAGGAATCTGATATTTTAGAATTGAAAAAAGAGTCCTCAGTAGAAGGTGAAATATGTTTTGCTGTAACCAATAAAAGTGTTATCTTTCATAATGACCTTCAAAAAATTACTAAAAAATTTTTCTAATCTTGTTCGTATAGTTTGTTACGTTTTCAGGTTTGTCTATAACTGTAGAAATCCAATAGACAAAAAAGGTGGATATATGGAGTGTCAAGAACAAATCAGAATCTTTTCTTTTAAAATTTGCCCAAGATGAGTATTTAGAAGAAATCACTGCCTTGGGGAAGGGTGAGAATGCGAAAGGTAAAAGTAAATTATCTACTCTCAATTGTTTTCTTTATAAAATTGAGCTTATACGCGTTGGAGGATGAATAATCAATTCTAGTGTTAATCGCCAAATGAAACATCCCATTTTACTTCCAAATAAACATTCGTTAACTTACAAGATTGTACAGTATCTTCACTTGAAGTATTTACATGTGGGGGCACAAGCCTTGTTGTACCTAATACGTCAAAGGTATAACGGCAAAGGTTAAACGGCAGGAATTTATGCAGATTGGTGATACACAATTGTGTTACGTGTACAAGGAAAAAACCAATTCTTGAGCAACAATTGATGGGCCAACTGCCCAAAGAACGCATAGAACCTTCTCTTCCATTTACTGTTACCGGTATAGATTTTTGCGGATCTTTCCATTAAAATTCAAAGGTCAAAGGAATGGTATGTTGAATCAGATATATGTAGCGATTTATGTATGTTTTCGCAATAAAGCAATTCATTTAGACTTCGTGTTTTAACATCAGCAGGGCTCATTGCCAGTTTGAGAAGATTTTTCTCCAGAAGAGGTAAGGCCTCTAATATTTTCACGGACAATGGGCGAAATTTCGTTGCGCAAATGCCGAATTAAAACGATTTCTAAAAATTGTTAATTCCCTGGATGAACCAATGGCTCAATATTTTACTGGGAAGAAAATTAATTGGCATTATAGCTCTTCAAAATCTCCAATTTTTGGGGGGTTATATGAAGCCGGTGTGAAATCCTTTAAATTTCATTTAAAACGCATAGCGGAAAATTCTCATTTTACTTTGGAAGAATTCATTACGATCTTAGAGGAAATTGAAGGAGTTCTAAACTCCAGGCCATTGACTCCATTGTCAGCTGATTTTGAGAATTTTGAAACCCTAACTCCAGGACATTTTCTTATTGGGAGACCCATCACTTCCATCGCCGAAACCCAACTTACAAATATCGATGAAAATAGACTCAGTAAGTGGGAAAGGATTTCTAAAGCCTCTCAAAGAATTTGGAGACTTTGGAAAAGATATTACTTAAATAATCTACAAGAACGCCATAAATGGCAATTCAGTAAGTGTGGGGACCTTAGTGTTGGTGAAGGAAGAAAATTTACCAGGCACTAAGTGGTTAAAAGGAAGAGTAGAAGAAATATTCAATGGAAGTGATGGGAAAGTGACAGTGGTGAAAATACGTTTACCACAAGGTAACATACTCAAAAGATGTGTACGAAATATTTGTGTACTACCTGTGTACTAATTATTTTGCTAAAGCATCATTCCTAAGTTTCATTGTATTTTTTTCATTGTATGCGTATTTGATATTAATGTTGTAAGTGTAGCAATTATTGTAGAACATTCATTTAATCCTATATTGTATTGTTTTTGGAAATAATTTAGAATTATTGGATTATAAATCCAATCGGCGGGGAGTGTTAAGAATTTGAAATATCTTTTCCCGCTAGGCGTCTCTTTTGTTTTTAGCGCTGCTTGAGAACGAGGCTACTGGAAGAAAATCAAAAGCGAAAGTATTCCGTTATGTGTCACAATACGTTTGTTTCTCGATACGTAATATGTATTCAAATGCTTGTAAATATACTTTGTGTATTAAAGTGTGTGTGAAAATTACAGTCTTCAATCAATTCGACGGACAATCACGCAACATACACAATATATATATATATATATATATATATATATATATATATATATATATATATATATATATATATATATATATATATATATATATATATATATATATATATATATATATATATATATATATATATAATATTTTCCCCCAAATCAGAAACGAAAACAATTACTATATATTTGTGTTTACTTAAATATCTCATATAACTGTAGATCAGCTATCATTATGAATTCATCAAATTTATCCTTAATTATTCCTTGATTTATAATTGATAATAATGTTAATATAGTAAAATTAGTTGGTATGTATCGATGGTTTGTTGCAAATATATTGTAAATTATTCTGTCGCCCATTTTGTTCAAGTACTTTGTGGACGCCTCCGAAGTTTCTCTTCCATGTAAAGTATACCAAAGGAATTGTTAATAAGTCGTACATTGGCGGTAGTCCAGCTGTTCTAATTAAGTAATTGTCTCTTTAATAACTGTGTACCTCCCACATGCGTGCACTTACAGTAAATCTTTTTTTTATTGTATTAATCTTGTATGTTTGTATGCTTAGTCTCAGATAGAGAAAATATTTAAATTGAAGGCCACATATGTTTGACTTATTCCAATGGTCTCTTTAGTCACTAAATTTCCCTTTATATTTGCTTTGTAATATTTACTTACTAAATCAATATAACCACAGAATTGTTTATATGTGATTCAGTTTGAATGTTTAAATATATAATCAACTTTTCTTCATATTCTGTGATGCTATTTTATTCTCATATATTAGCAGACTGTACCAAGTTTATGGTAATATATCATAATAAAATGTTATTCTTTTTTGGCGGATAGTAGGAGTTTTCATTTGTATATTTCTTTCGAATTTAGTTTAATATTTCTGACATATACATTGATGTTCTTTTATTCCATACATTACCAGATGTTACCCTCCGAAGGAAAATATATGATGACAAAAAGTTATTTTTTCTATCAAGAAAGGTATAGTTTTCCGATGGTTATTCTTTTTACTTATTTCTCACTTTAAATGCGTTTTTTTATGAAAGTTTTCAATTATTAGACATATATTTTTTACTTTATATTAAAAATTACCATATGTAAAATTTTAAAAGGCACTCTAATCCAGAAAATAATTATATTTTCAACGCAAATGGTTTGATAATGCACTCAGTTAATATTTAGATTTCCAAGTTACGTAGAGAAATATTACACTTCTGAAAAAAAAAAGAAAAACCTTTGTGAATAGTCTTACTCTAGACTGGAGTCAATATTTAATGAATGCAAAGTAGATTTTAGGTTCAGAGGTTAGGTGCCAGACTTTGTATCGCAAAGGTCAAGCTAAAAGTAAATAAATAATACTTGGATATTATAACATTAAACGGAACAGAAAACTACGGATCGAAGGAACTTTTGCATGTGACCCGAAATTAGAAGATAAATGATAATTGTTAAGCATTGTTGCCAATATGTTTTATAATGTGTACCGTAAATACAGAAAAATAAATAATATAAACAACATTTTTTAAAGATTTTTTAAAGAAAATTATATTAAACTTTTACAATACACCTGCAATAAATTTAGAATGAAACTGTTACTTGAGAAAGGACATTTTATGTATCTTTATTATTTTAAAATCCTTTATAATTTCTAATATCGCTCACTCCATTCAACAACGTTATATCTCAAAAAACGTGATTTTTCAGGAGAGTGATTTTAAAGTTTTAAAGTAAAATATAATGTATTAAAAATAAACATTAATTGTGCTCTCTAGTGGCTAAATATTGAGCTGTGAGATGTGACGATCTTGCAGGGATATACTACTCTTTCAGGGCATTCTGAATGCAGGCATAACTAAAAATCACCGATTTTTGAGATAATACGTTGTTGAAAGGAGTGAGCGATATGTCTTTAGCATACCCTGTAAATGCTTTCAGATATTAAAGCTTTCCTGTATTAATGCTTTCATTTTATTATAAAAGATTTGTTAACATTACGGGATTTTTCATGAATAAATATTCCGAACGGTTTTTGTTTTTTGTTTTAATGACATATTAAGACAAACTTCAATTTCATGCAAGAATTTAAATGAATGCAGAAAATAATTAATACATTTTATTCATAGTAACTATATACCACAGACGTAAGGGGGTTATGCCTATTGTTGAAAATTTAATGGTTTAGACAAATTAGGAACTCTCAGTAGGATTTTCTATATTATGTCAAACATTGATTTCACCCGGTGTATGAAACTATTCAAGATAAAGAGCTTACGATGACCATAGAAGCTTAACGTTTTTAATAAAATATGTGATGTTGGAAAGTATAATAGATGGTTATTGGATTGAATAAGCACACTCATTCAATAGTACATTGAGGATTTTCAAATTATAAGTTCAGGTTCTATGTAGCTAAATAACTGACTTTTATCTTTGTGCCTATATACTCTAGACCTATATACTACTAGTGCCTCTAATACTCTAGTGCCTACTAATAGCCTACTAATACACTAGTGCCTATATACTACTAGAGACAGTGTATTGTCAATATGTAATGTCTACACTCAGTACCTATGTATATATATATATATAACGCGTAGGTATGTGGCACAGGAATCAAACGATATTTCTACACTCCGAATGGCAACGGCTGCAACTACCAGATGTAAACATTAGCGGCCATCCGCAATTTGCAACCGCGTGTCAACATGGATTTACGCGCTAAAATCAGGAATGCTCGAAAGCGAGCTACACGATCAAGTGAAAATCGGGAACAGCCTCGATAAAGCAAGAGAAGAAGAAGTAATTCATTAAGAGAAAGCATAAATGATCGCGAGGTTAGGCTTAATCGTCGCCGGCATAGCAACCTACAGCCGGTAATAGTTAATTTTTTACATTTTTTTCAGTACTTGATGAATGTTTACTCTTTTATCAGTGAAGAAATTTTCCCAACAATTTATTTTTTAGTATGATGAAATGTAGATATATAAATTGTGAACAATATTACATACAGAGAGTGATGTAATCCACACTATATATTAGTACTTGCTGAATTTTTATTCCATTTTTTAAGTGAAAAAAAATTTCCCCACCAATTTCTTTTTTGGTGTAGTGATAAAGTGTAGATACCTTATTTTCAAAACTAGTACATACAGAAAGGGATGTAATTTTTAAAATCATAGGTGTTGGGTTTCTCAGTCTTATCTTTAACGCTGTTCTGAAGTAATGGGAATTCACATTTTTTAATCACGATGTTTTAGAATCAGCCTTATAGAGAATACCCCTTAAAACGTATATTTATGATGACAGGTAATAATAACATTCCTTACATACGTTACTTTCAGTTGAGTTGTTTTGCAAAAGAAAATATAAAACTAAAAGCGACCATGCTGGTCGCGCAGTGGCTAATAAATATTTATATTACGTAAGGGGGAATTTAAAGTGTTAAGGCTTCTGTCTACTTACCCTATTGAACTCGTTCACCTCAATGTTAACCTACGGAGAAAATTTGTCTACTACTTACAGCTGCATAAATGCTGATAATCCGATAAAAATGGTATTTTCAGATAGCCTGAACTTTTCTGCACCTTGCAACTGGATTAATTTTATAAAAATTTCGTCCATCGAAGAAATTTATGAGCGGTTAATACACACTATTTCAGATTTTCCCTGAATAATTTAAAATTAAAAATATTATTTGCATTGTTTAAAAAAAATGCCCTAAAGTGTAAATTTTTTTTCTCTTTTACGGAGTGCGAAGTCCAAATCGGCAGTCCTTTGACAAATTTTCTGCTTATGTTGACATTGCATTGAGCGAATCCAATAGGGTTAGTACAAAGCAGCCTTAACCATTAACAAATTTTTATAATCTTCTTTTTCTAATTTTTTCGAATATAAATGTAATTTATACGATGTGAAAAAATACTGTCTCAAAATAATACGGCAAGAAATAACAATTTAAACTTTTCGTGGATCGTGGGAAGCCAGCTTCTTTACTAATGTATTCTCAAATATATTCACGGAATGTGTAGTTCCCAAGAATATTTTATATCAAAGGAATTGAAGAAAAATATTCCCTCTTAAATATTGTACTACCACCCCAATTTTTGTAATACTTCCAAAATACTGAAATGCCCATACACAACTAATTTTGTCTTGCAATCGGTTGTTGCTTTATAGGATTTGACCTGAAAATTCTAATTTTTCAACTATAAATGTACGTATTAGTGTTGTTTTGTTATCTATACTTTAATAGTACATAAAAATCTATAAATTAGTTACACAGATAAGTTGAAGAGTATTAATTTGTAAGAGGAATAGATTAGTCAGCAAATGGGTCGTGGTAAGAATACTTCCTATCACCATATTATTATGTATGCATAAGGATTTTTTAAAAATAAAATCTATTAACTTAAAACCCATCGTCTTATTACTCAGAATCACTAAAAATCGCAAATAATTTAAAAAAAAAAAATATCAGGTAGTCTCTTCTATCAAAACTACCGCGGGTTATTAACGTAGGAATACTTATCGTTGCTTACTTCTTTTGTATGTATATATGTATATATGTGTTATGTATATATGCAACTATATATATATGTATGTATATATGTATGTTGTATGTATATGTTATGTATATACGTATATATATATATATATATACATATATATATATATATATATATATATATATATATATATATATATATATATAAGAATCACGTTTGTTATTACTGTTTTGATTCTTATAAGCGGTTGATTCGTATAGCCGAAATTTAGGTTTCTGGACAGGCGCACACACACACCTATATATACATATATTAGATAATTTACTATAAAATATTCTTAATTTACGTTAATTATCTTTTATTAAAATTATTTTTATAATTTTAAAAATACAACTTAATTTCTAGACCTATAAGTAGATACACATGATGATAGTAAGAGAAAAAAAATATCCAATATTTGTTACAACATACCTGCTTAACAGTTTAACATTTGAACTACAGGAAAGATGTAAGAAAAAGTTTTCTATGGTAGTTTGACGTAATGAAGTTTTCAGGAGGCTGTTTATATCTCTTTCAATACCAATAGTCTCAGACAAAGATTCACCTTCTAGCTTACGTTTCACGGTTTGATAACGTGCTGAATCTAATAATATCACGTTTGCCTAAGTGATAGTGGACGCTTCCCCGAAAATTTATGCATTTCAGGGTTCAAGAGGACGCAACCAGGATGTGGGAGGTGGGAAAAAAGAGTCCCTGTCTTTGTTTGTCAGTGGAGAAAAGTGAAATCGGATCCGTACGGGTAGGATGCCCCCGGGTCAAGCTAATAGGACAGTGTTTAGCTAAAGCGTTTAAAGGTAAACTATTATGTTATGTCTAACAAAGAAAGGGATGCCTTTTACGACAGTATTCCATCCCATCTTATCAATTTTTCTTTTAAAAAAAAGAAAGAACTTCGTGCATTTTTAGAGTTCAAGTGGCTTTTTTTGAAAAATGAAAGGAAAGCGAAGAGTGTAAACTGATTCTTATAACCGGTGGATTGATTCTTTAAACCGAAAATTTTAACATCGAAATAATGCATTTGTTCTTGTTTTCGCGATATTGATTCTTATAAACGGTTGATTCTTATAACCACTGATCACTATAAGCGGTGGTTACTGTATATATATATATATACATATATGTATATCAAAAATTGACGCATTTTGATACTTATTTGTTTAACTGTTTACAGCTTGTCCAAGCGATACAGACTGGGTCTGGCGCGCTGCCAAAATTATAATTCGCGAGGTACTGACGGACGGTATTAGTGTCTGAAATTTTGCTTTCCGGAGGACCGTCATGCAGGAATTTAATCCTACGTTAAAAAGTGACCCACGCAAGTGTTAATATAATGTGAAATACACACCAAAAAAGGGGGGGGCGAATCTTAATTATAGTGAGAAATTGCAGACACTGGATCTACATTACCTTCGAAAGAAGTTTTCCAACAACAGTTTCATAATGAATTTGAAATATCACCAACTCTATTAGTGGAATTGAGTACATAATTTCCCCCAGCAAATAAAACGACTCTCGCCGTTTACGAAAAATTGTCCATCGTTTCCTAGATTCCAATTACTTTATTCTCGGAGAAAATCGCATTGGATGCGCCGACCAAATGTATTTGCTTAAGCCCGACGAAAAGTAATAAATAAATTATCCACTTCAAAGAACGGTGAAACTCGAGGAGGCATTCGAAGCAAGACTGGATCCATGATGATGATGTGGGATGAAAGGCCTAATTCCTTTAATATTTTAGTGGTTAAGCTTATTAGCGGAGTTAAAGGTATATTAAAGGTATAAGTAATTTTTAGGACTTTAGTTTTAAATGCCAAGTCCTTAAATGCAGCATTATACATGTATAAGTATATGTATATTGCAAAATGGTGCAATTCGAATTGGAGGTGCCAACCAAATGTATTTGCTTAAGCCCGATGATATTTACTTAAGACGAGAAATAAATAAATTATACACTTCAAAGAACGGTGAAATTTGAGGAGACAGTGGAAGCAAGGTTGGTCTCGTGATGATGGTGTGGGATGAAAGGCCTAATGCCTCTAATATTTCAGTGGTTAAGACTATTAGAAGTGTTAAATGTATTTTGAGGTACGAGCAAATTCTAGAAGTTTAGTTTTAAAACGCCAAGTCATTAAATGCAAAATTATAAATATCTTTTCCGGGAGTTTGTAAAATGTCTAAACGGTATTTTTAGATCCCTTTAAACAAAAAAGTAGGATATATATATATATATATTGCTTGATTCATTTATCGGATGGTTTATCGAACTTACGAAATATATCAGTAGAAGTGTTAAAAATTCCTTCAAAAGGTAAAACCACAGTAAAATTGTTGAATCAAAAATTATGGTATTCAGCGCTTAAAATACTTTGTATTCTAATGAGCATATCAGTTTTATATTAATGAAATGAAAATATATGAGAAGCAATATTTTTAAGCCACTATCTTTAACACATTAAACAGGCAAAATTTAAATGTCACAAATCGGCCATGTCTGCCTTTAAAATAAACAAAAAAGTAGGATATATGTATATATATATATATGTATATATATATATGTATATATGTATATATGTATATATATATATGTAAAGATAGATTAAGAAGGAGTAAGTTTGGATGTAAGGCGACGTACTGGGAAGGGTGTAGGTAACGAGCTCGTCAACAGCCGAGCAGGATTTTGGGATCGCGCGAGGGAAAATAATTCACCCCACAGCTTAAAAAATGTAATTTAAAAATAAAAATTTTATCCAAGTTCTCGTCATGCTCCCTCGCGTGACTGCGTTGACGCGTTGGTAGAGTAAAATATTTAGGTTTGGAGCTGCAATTTTCGTGCTGATGCTTCGTGCAGAAACCAATGACAACGATTGCCGTCGCAGAGTTCCAGTCGGGATACCATTCGATCTACATGATGTTTCGACTTCAATTGTGTGGATTAACAACGCTTTGCCTGCTGTTTGCTGCATTGTGTCTTCGGAGTGTCCAATTGTGCCAACACCGTTGCGCGGCGAGAATAACTTTGCCGTTCCGATTTTCATCAGTCGTCGAATCATCGCGCTCACGAGTTGTTCTTCAATTTTTTTCTCCCAGAGAGAGTCATCGTGGGTGTGTTTCGTTCTCTCTGCGCTGTGTTTCGCCAAAAGACCTCGAAACGAGGAAGTTATGTAATTTTTTTTTTCTCCCGACTCTGCAACCAGCGTGAGTTATGTTTTTAAAGACAGCGGTGCGTGGTTTGTGAATTTGCCAAGCAACAGGAATTCTGTCAGATCTGCGTAAACAAAACGATAACGCCATGGTTTTCGGTCATCTAAAGCAGAGGCGACTTTTTATCAAACATCATCCGGAGAACAGAAGAAGATTTTGTGTAAAAATAAAAAATTCGTGCAGAAAAAGTAAAATTTTTTTTAGTTTGACAGGATAAATAAAGTCCGGTAAGCTCCGTTTTATTAAACTTTTATGTCAAACGAGTTAAGCTTGGTTTTCGAAAGAACTGTTTGATTAAAACGATAATGTGTGTATTGATTATAATACTGTGTCAGAATATTAAATACGATATGGGTTTTTTGAGGAATATTATTTTTGATGAGATTAGTTTTATGTTATTGAATTGAGTATTTTTGTATTTTTGAAACACATACAATTTTATAAGCATAGAGCTTTCCCACCCAGTTTCACTAAAGAGTATGTTAAACTTTAGTCACAACTTGAGGATTGGGTTAAATGATGAATATTAACTGACACATTTTAAATAGATCTGTGATAAGATATGTAAATTTTCATATTTTTCTCAGCGGATTTAATGACTGCTGAAAAATTTGTTGTTTTTGTGAAGGTTTTGTTGATTTGATAAGGATTTTGAGTTTGACAGACTTATTTCATGTTTCAAGAAAAATTAATTGATATTTAACCAACAATTCGTAATGTTTTAAAGCTATACTATTATGAAATTAAATTGTGTATCTATCTTGTTCTTGGGGGGGGGGGGGGGGGAAAGCAAAGTAATGTACTAAATTAGGAGCAATTTTAAAATTTTTGCAGATTCTGATTTCCTGGTGCGACGATGGTCATTTTTATCCCTTGTATATATTTTGTGCTTATTTGAGTGTTATGGAGTAGTATTTTAAGTTACATTTTGATAAATATCGTGTTAAATGTTTTTTTTTAGTGTATATTTTTGGTCGACCGGCTAGCTTAATGAGGAGGGCCTCTGATTGTTAAGTGTATATTACTATATCGAAATAATAATTTAAAAAAATGAGGTGTGGAATTTGCATTAATGTAAGATGTGAAAGTTACGAAATATTTTGGCCTTGAAATTGGTAAGATTTGGATAGCATATTGAAAAATGTGAACTTTTAACATGTTTTGTCAATAAATAATAAAATGATTAATGTTTTGACCGGGCATGAGCCTGTTTCACATGCCTCCTCATGTCATTAGGATTAGGATTAGTTTTAAGTAAGTCATTGAGTGATCAGGAAAAGTGCGTAATAAGCATTGAGAAAAGAAACTGCTTTGAGTAATCTAGATAATTTTGAAAGTTGCTTACATACATTTTTAGATTCCAATTTACTGTTTCTCATATATTTTTAAAATTCAAATTGTGTGTTCTTGATTTTATTGGTTGGGTTGGTAAAATTTTATGATGTGTCTTTTTTTTTTTGTATAAAGAAATAGCAATAATGTAAAGTTCAGAGATCCATCTCTTAATTGATTTTATATGTTGGGTGCCTAACACCCTCTTGACTCCACTTATGTGGTTAAACGTTGTGTGCTGTCTTAAATTAAAGATAAAAAAAAAAAAAGTTTAAACGCTCTTTTTTAAGCTACTTTGTGTATATTTTATCAATTTGGATCTCATAAAACAAGTGTAATATTATGATGTAATTTCGAAAAATATGTTTTTTTGGGTTTTGTGCACAGATGAAGAGTGATGTACAGCGTCTGATTTACAGAGTTGACATTTTTATTTTTGGTTGTACAGATTTGGACTTCTACATTTGTTAACAACAACTGAGTGGTTACTATATTTACTTGTGATTGAGGTATTATTGTGTTTTTCTTTAATAAGATTTGATGATAATTGTGTTTTTTAGTGATCTTTGTAATTTGGAAATTTATATTGTGATGATTAATAGCTCGTCAATGACAATTGTGTCTCAAATGGAGACTTGTGTAAAATGTATCAGTACCTCGATTCAATCTGGCTAGGCGTGAATAGATAAATTTTTAGGTTAGGTTTAGTTTAATTTGTGTTGACTGGGCAGACGTCCCTACTCAGCAATCTTTTTCGGTTGATAGTTATTTGGGATTTTGAAATATAATCTTAGTGTTTTCTCTTCTGAAGACTTGCCGGATGGAATTAGCTACTCCATTTGTGTGCGTGCCTTCAGGGGGACGGGGGGGGGGAAGTTGTCGGACTTAAGCGGGAACGAAATAATTATTCTAAATTTAAAGGGGGCTTAGTAATTAATTTATTGTCGTGGCGTAATTCGCCACTATTCTCATATCTTGGTTCGAAATACATCGAGAGATATCGGGAAAATTCCCTTTGGATTGATTGACATCTGTAGCCACACCCATGGTTCATCGCCGGTGTATGCGTCACAGAGATCATGTGGGCATGCGCGGTGGCTTTGGATGGCAGAAAAACAATAGCGTTTAATCAGACGGCGGGAAATTCTTGTTGGAGATAGTCACGCGTCTCGCGGGAGCTTGATGACTGTTGGATTTAATTTATCAGATTGAATCAGGTAGCTTAAGATTTTGGAAATAAACGATGTTCGATATATTAATTGTAGTTCTTTGCCACCGGCCTTTTAATTCATTGACTGCCATAACTTGAATAATTAAGTAAAGATAGATTAAGAAGGAGTAAGTTTGGATGTAAGACGACGTACTGGGAAGGGTGTAGGTAACGAGCTCGTCATATAGATATATATATATATATATATATATATATATATATATATATATATATATATATATATATATATATATATATATATATATATATATATATATATATATATATATTGCTTGATTGATTGATCGGATGATTTATCGATCTTACGAAATATATCAGTAGAAATGTTAAAAATTCCTTCAAAAGGAAAAACCACATTAAAATCGTTGAATCGACAATTATGGTATTAAGCGTTTAAAATACGTTATATTCTAATGAGCATATCAGTTTTATATTAATGAAATTAAAATATATGAGAAAAAAAAATTTAAGCCATTATCTTTAACACATTAAACAGGCAAAATTTAAACGTCACAAATCGCCCATGTCTGCCTTTAAAATGCGCACTATGCAGACGTCTATCAAAGGAAATAAGTAAAACCTACCTTGGACTTTATATTAACATCTGGAGGAGGTTCAACTTTTATCACAATTTTTTTAGATGTAAAGCATTCTTCTATTGTAACATCTCCTAATAGCGGACTGACAGATGTGGGTGACTCAGGGGGTTTTCCGGTCACAGTATGTAAGTCTGGTAACGTTACTTCGACTTCTGTTTTCTCTTGCATGCCAGTCTGCAAAAGAAATTGAAAATAAAAGCATTTTTTCCATGAAACTGTTTTAATTTAAAACAGCTTACTTTATCTAATCTTTTCATGATTTTTCAGAATTGAACATTTGCAAATTTGTAGAGAGAAACTGCAATAGTCGCCTTTTTATTTCCCCTATCATAATTTCTATAAAGCGTATCTTTTATATATATATATATATATATATATATATATATATATATATATATATATATATATATATATATATATATATATATATATATAACGATTTATTGAATTCTTAACATACCAAGACTTCATGTAAAGTAGTATTAAAAAGCGAATCAACCATACAGCAAGAAATTTTTTACTTGCAATCTTATTAAAAAGTTAATAGGCGGAATAACCTGACATTATGTCCAAGAAAAAATATATGCAGGCCTTTCAATTTACTTATTAATTTTAAATTTTATCAATGCGCTTGTAATCCTGTGAGTATGTAGCACTGTATTCCTGTGAGAATTTTGAAATGCTTGCAAATTTTTAGAGAAAAACCATTGTTTATATTGAAGTACATACGTAAAACCATGCTCAAACAAGAAATTAAGCGCATCAAAGGATGACAACCCCAAAAGAGAAAGGGATCAAATGAATAACTGTTCAAATTAGCTGTCACGCATTTAGGCTTGGTGCACACGAGCGGTCCGGGGTCATTGCGGCACCGCAGTTGCGATCAGGAGTACATAGTTGAACTAACGGACTCACACGGAGGTAGGCGTCGTGGGTTAGTTCGACTCTACTGTACCCCTGATCGCAACTGCGGTTTCGCAACGACACCGGATCGCTCGTGTGCTCCGAGCCTTATGTTGTTTTATATCCAAAAGTAATGCAAAAGAACACGTGCAAAAATGCTAGTGTTCATTTTCTTTCCCTTGGGTTGTATATAACGTAGCGGGCTTCCGCGTGATGCACCATGGGTATCGCTAAATGTGCAACAGCTTTTTCCGTGTCTACATCAGTGACATGAGTAACGCAGGAAGAGTTACTGAACAATGCAGGAAGAGATGTCCTCAACACAAAGAAACTGGAGCTGATTTACCATCCCGCCAGACACTCCGTCTTACGAACATTTGTTAGAAATACGAAAAATCTTGATATGGCTTTGGCCAATTATGATATTGCTATAAATGTGAAAGAGAAATTTACAAAACGATGATCTGATCATCATATCTTCGTTTCAACTAACCAAATGCCTTCTGTAGGTATAACAGCTTTCGAGGGCTTCAAAGAGGAATTGAAAGAAATCTTCGATGACTTTTGAAGGAAAGATCTGATGTTTCATGGATGTGTAGATGCTGCTTTTTAAGGCTTAATGGCTTAAGTACAAAATGCCTGACATTTGAAAATAAATAATTTTCTTTAATTACGTTTATAAAAAACTGCCACTAAATATTGTGCTTTAAAAGCTATTATTAGTCTATAGTAAAAAGTATAATTTTTAATTAAGAGTGGAAACTTCAAACGATAGTCTAATTTTCCAACCCTGACTGAAAATAAATATGAAACTGAATACTGTACAAATTGGGCTCTAAACTTTCATAAATAACTCATTCTAATGTATCGAATATTAAAGAGTTTGACAATTTGACCTTATGCTTTAATAATAGGGAGTTTGACGATAGGGAAGATAAGGGAATATTCATTCTTATTATATTTAGCATTAATATTAACTTAAATTTTTTCGTCAACTTTTCCAATCTTAAGAAAATATATTTAATGAAAATTTATGAAATCCTATTTGATTTTAAGGAACCTTATCAGAATTTCAGTTTTGCTAGTACCAGCTTGTATGAACAACATTAGGCATCGTAAAGTACAAACCTAATCAGGGAGTCTAATTTCTCACCTTAATGAAAATTACTGGAGGAAATTATCTGGTATAATTCTGATGCATCTTGAGATTCATTACTTCTTTCCTATTATCTAACTCGAGTTAATTAGGTCGGTAATTTATACAAAGTATTAAAATCATTTAGTAAATAATCCTAATGAGAGTTGTTTGCGTCACTTAAGCTGCTTCCTTTGAAGATTCCCAATAGTCTAGTAATGTAGTTTAACAGTCGCGTAATTCACTGGAGGGAAATCAGTCACATATTCAGTTCAGCTGCATGTTTGTTGATTTAACTCAGCATAAATATTTTCATCGTTACTTCTCATTAAAAACTATTCTCCAAATTGTTAACCCCTTATAATACATATATTGAGTTCAACGAAAAATATTTTCTGTAGATGATTATAATAAATTTTAATTAATATTTGAATGAATATATATTAGGATTTATTATTTAAAAATAAAGAAAATTTTGTTTCATTTGATTTTGTTTCCGTTGTTAACATTGTATTCCATTGACATTTGAAATATAGCAACAAATTGTAAAATATTGTTACATGTATACTTATAAATATACAGGGTGTCTGGGCTGAAGGTATCCAAGAGTCATGACTTATTTTTACGGAATTACCAATTATAATTAAAAAAAATATTTGAATAGAAAGAACTTCTCATCAAGTTTTAATATCAATCATAGACTTCGATCATAGTATCATAGATTTCGATGAGTGCATCTTTTGTAGCATAGCAAACGTCTTTTTCTAAATGGTAATCCAGTTCTCTCCAAGTGTTTCGTAGTGTAACGTACTCCCCCCCCCCCCACACACACACAAATAGACTCTTCTTTTCAGCACCTGCTATGTCACGTGACTATGTTTCCGGTGTTCGTTCGTGTGTTAATTCGTTACTTTGGTATCAGCAGGTAGAGTGTTCTGTCATGTCATGTTAATGAATGTTCGAGTGTTTAAATGTACGTTATTGGACATTCTTATTATGTGGACATTACTTTATTTTAAACTTTTAAAAAAACCCGAGATGATTTTGGACTAGAATGTTACAGTAGCATATCAGGAGTTATTGCACGAATTGTTTGAATGATGCGCCTCTACAACTCATCCATAGTTTAATTTTTTTGTTTATACACAACGAATTTAATGATTCCCCAAGCAGAAAAAATCTAATAACGCCTGATATGCTACGAAACACTTGGAGAGAACTGGATTACCATTTACACCTTAGTCGTGCTACAAAAGGTGCAAACATCGAAATCTATGATACTATGATCAAAATCTATGATTTATATTAAAACTTGGTGAGAGGATCTTTCTATTTAAATAATTTTTTAAAAATTCTAATAGGTAGTTCCGTAAAAATAAGCGATGACTTTTGGATACATTTAGCCCTACATACACCCTGTGCATACTATGATTTTCGTCGTAATATATACACCTTCATTTTATCATTTCTAACTAAATTAAATTAAAATGAAAATAACTACAATTGAACGACTAATTCATAAAATACACCATACAAATTTTAAATTTAAAAGGTAAAATAATTCCTTGTATAGAATCATATGTATTTCATTCTAGCAACTACCCCTCGTGGATAGAATAGCTTAAAAAGAAGCATAACTAATTCCTTCATGCATTAAAGAATTTTAATATTAAATTATACAAGTATTATTAAATAAAAAAATTAGATGAGGTCTAGTTTCATAGCTTCTCGCTTTTAGATACATCAAATTTTATTTTATAACGTTTACATACTAAAAAGCAAACAATAATACACCTACTTTAAAGCTCCAGCTTCTCTTTAGTGCCACAACACAATTTTTGTAGTCCTGTGCACTAATATCTTTAGGGATTTCCACAATACTTTCACCATCAGGGCTTACATAAATAGCTGTAATGTACATAAAAAATAAAAAATTTTACTATGTTACATTTAATACTATGCTCTTATAATAAAACGTATGCAGATCCTGGAGGTATTCAGTTTGGATATAAATCATATATTTATAACATCCACCTAATATGCATTACGTTTGAACCGAAAATTTTACACAAATGTCCTCCGCAAAATGTTGTAATGTTGTTGATTTGTAAATATGTTGCTTTAATTTGAATCAATATCTAACTGAAAAAAAATTCCTAGCTTTTACCCATCAATAATTTATAGTCTATATATGTAAAACAGCGCCGTAACTGACTGACTGACAGATAACGGCCAGGCCAAACCGCTGGACCAAAAGGGCTGAATTTTTGCATGAAAATTCTTCTAATAGTGTAGGGGTGCACTATAAAAGATTTTTTAAAAAATTCTACTTAGATTTCTTTTAATTAAATTTTTAAGCTATTTTTGTAACATTCTTTTAAGTTTGTAATTAAAATAATAATATGAGGGTTTTAATATTTATATCACTAGAAAGATAATAAAAAATATCCTTTAAAATGAAATGGTTTTCGAATCTTTACCTTCATTTTCTGATATTTGGTGAATTTTAAAGATTAATTTTTAGAATTTAATTTATTAAATGCTGATCACTGGGTTTCTTTTTTTTTTGATACTTTCAATTAATTTATCGTCACGGGCATAACACCGAAATAAATTGACCGAAAGAATATTAAAATATGGTAAAAGATAAAACATAAACACTAGACTAATTGAGATGGAATTTTTTAAAGATTTTAATTCATATTAGTATGTTTTAAGGATATTTAACATGCAAATTAATTGCATACATTGACCATTGTATCTAATTTGAATATTTTCTTCTAGATTATTTTGTCTATAAAAATATCGTTCCGATTTTTTTATAAATATATATTTTTGCATTAATCGCATACATTGACCGTTGTATTTTTTATAAATATATTTGTTTGGCAT
The DNA here is from genome assembly GCA_907164885.2 of Dolomedes plantarius. Lineage (NCBI taxonomy): Eukaryota > Metazoa > Arthropoda > Arachnida > Araneae > Dolomedidae > Dolomedes > Dolomedes plantarius. The sequence goes on along the minus strand of OU015496.1, from coordinate 59,785,055 downwards.
TAATCCATTGACCGTTGTATTTAATATGAATATACTCCATAGCGAAGCTCGGGTATTCAGCTAGCACTATCTAAATTCTTACACCGTTTTTCATTGCTGATTGATGAATCAGTGTTTACTGAAATAATGTATAGTATAAGGTTCAGCTTACTTTTTCTTCTAAACTTTTTTTTTTCGTTTGACCTCAAAAACATTTGCCCGAGTAGTGCCTTCAGAAAAGTTTAGTGTGTCAAAGTTTTCTCTTTCATCAAAATTTCTTTTGTTATGGTTTCCAATTCCCCCTTTGTTTTCATTATAGTGAGTACTAAAACTTGCTGCTTCAATTTTCCAATCACTTGTGTCACCTTAAAATCCCTTTGAAAGATATGACAACGATGCAGTTTTATTCTTCCCTTTTCTATTTTCCCTATACGAAGTCTGCTTCGAAATTTTACTCCGAAATTCTAAAGCATCACAGAAGGGTTTCCAAAAATCGTATAAATATAGTTTTTTTTTTCTGAAAAGGTTTTCTTCAAAGCAACAAAGGGAAGAAAAAACCTGATTTTAGTGGAATCATACACCTGACAAAAGTACAAAAGTAAGCTACTGAGAACGTATAGGGCAAAAGATGACAGAAATTTTAGGGTGTGAACTTATTGTCAGCGCGGGGTTGAAAAGAACCTAGAGGCACCTTTCTGGAGAAAAATATAGAATATATTTTAACATGGTTTTTTTATATAACACTTATTTTACCCCAAGAATTCCATGATTGCTTTTGAATATCCCACAATTTTTTTTATTCAAAGGCCAGGGATTCTAACAAGAGCTTTTTATTACAGTGGTAGAGTTTAAAATGTCCATAACCTTCATATTGTGGTTATTATCATGGTAACTAAACTTTGTTTTAAATACAGATATGATTCCGATAACAAAAGGAAATACTTTCTTCAAAGTTGAGTATACTTACAGTTGTTTGGAGGCACTACATCTGGGCAAGCAATTGTATTTTCAACGATGTCTTCAGCAGTCTTTTTTAAAATTTCATCCATTCTATACAAAAGACATTTTATAGAAGATTGTATTAACCTGTAAACTGTGCATTATTTGTAATCAAATAAGGTATGTGAAGGGCTTACGTACTTGCTTTTGTCCTCTTCTATCGAAGTATCTGTGATAACGATCCGAGAAAAGAAAATATTTTCAGTTAGCGTCCTATAGCATAAGATTGGAAATCAACTCTAGAAGCAAAGTACAAGATAATAAAATAACTTAAAATTATTTAAAATTATTTTTGGTGGAATTGTTTGGAAAATTTTTATTTTTTTCAAATCAATTATATACAGTTTTCAAAGTGTACCCTTTACGAACTTTCAAATAGTATTTTGCTTCATAAGATAATTTGTAACATAATTTAAATTTAATATTTTTTTGAAAATTATCTATTTTTAAATATTAAAAATGTGTTTTATTATTATTTATTAAAATGTCCATATACTGTTTTATTATTATTTATTAAAATGTCCATTTTATTTATTAAAATGTCCCTATACTTTAAATAAATTGTATATTAATTTATTCAAGGAAAAACATGTAAAATAAATGAATGATTCATTAGGGTGGAGCGAAAAATGCAATTTTGCCAAATTCTTTTCTAATTGCGAAAATAATTTGACCCAACGGTTCAAAAAGCGTATCCTAAAATATTTTTAATTTATTTTGAGTCTATCTACCGGCGCATTTGATTTGAATTTCTCCAAATCCGATCCAATTTATCTTTGCAATATCATTTGTAATCGCGAACGAGCGCGAAAGCAAAAATCAATTAAGTAGCCAAAGAGCGGTTTTTTTTTTGCAATCATATATCTGTGTTCGGGTCAATGTCCCTGGGCGGTCATTATTCCTCTGCCCGTGCGCATGTGCAAGCACACGCGCAATACACACTTCTTTGGTCAGAACCAGTGATTTTCAACGATTATAGTTCCCTGTTCGGTAGTAACTAGAGTTTCGTTTGCTAATTGTTACAGAGTTGAATATGGATAAAACAAGAAAAGCTTCTAGTTCTTGTATTTTTGGCAACATTGAAGAGGTGAAAGATAATGTTACCTACGTATAAGGAGGTCATGCAATTTTATAATCTTGTAAGATTTCAGCTAAAGCTTAAATCGGATACTCGAAGGGAGCCAGCTGTTTTACATATTGTGGAAATTGTTGCTGTGAGAATCGAAACTATATGGCAAAAAGCTTCAATTCCAATCGTATCTCACACCCGCATTATACAGTTGATAAAAGCTTATCATTCGAAATATAAAAAATTGATAAAATCTTGAAAACGATTGAATGACGATAAAAAAGAAGTTTTCCATACCCGTAGTAACAAACTATTTGATATATGTTCTTGTAAGTGCAAAGAATTTCTACAATGTAAGTGTCCAAAAAGAACAAAAGTAGCGAAAGAAGAACAAACTTTTTTGACTGATCATATGACTGAAAGAAAAATGATTATTGGTGGTATAGACTTTTCACAAACGAAAAAAATACAAAAACGAAATGGTAGAAATAGAAAGTTAGAACTATATTATGGTTCTGTGACAAATACAGCGAAACGCAAGAGTACAGAACTTTTTCCAAGGATATCTGTTTTATCGGACGAGTCAGAAGATATAATTGATATAGGCGATAATTTAGAACCGTGTTCTTCAAAGCTCCAAGTGCCCCAGAAAAAATCAAATCTCAGCTTGTCGTCTTTCTCAAAAACATGTGATCGATATGGCCTATCTGATAGAGCTGGTGCATCAATCGCGTCTTCAGTTCTTCATGACATTAAATCAGATGTCGAAATAATAGACAGATCAAAATTGCGCTGTGAGAGAGCAAAAGAATACACAGAAATATTATCTAAACATCGAGTTTTCAGTGTTCCAGCTTTATTCTTTGACGGCAGAAAGGATAAAATTTTAACGATAGTGAAAAAGCGTGTCAAAAAATACCGCCAAGTGATGGTAGAAGGACACATTTCAGTTATCAAGGAAACAGACTCTGTTTATGTCGGCTACGCTGTTCCCAGTACTGGGACAGATAAAAGCATAGAACTTGCTATATGTGACTTGCTTTCTTCTAAAAACATTTCAATGAGAGAATCTGTAGCGGTCGGATGTGATGGAACAGTTACAAATACAGGAAAAAAAGGTGGTGTTATACGGTTGTTAGAAAAACGCTTGAATCAGCCTTCACAATGGATCATATGCCTTTTACACACGAATGAATTGCCTTTAAGACACCTGTTTTCATACTTAGAGGGCGCCTGTTTGGTTAGAGTTTACGCGCCTGTTTGGTTCCAAATTAAAATGCATCCGTCTTGCAAACATGGGTCTAGACATTTTTGGAAATTGATTTCAGATTCTCGATACCTTCCACCTCAACTAAAAGAAGTAGTGGATCCTGTCATTCAGAGGAACAGCTTCTTTGAACATCCTGAGAATCTTCTATTATCGATGCTCTCAGATCCTGAAAAACACGTTCGTGATCTTGCTGCTAGAATAATCTTAAAAGCAGGACACGCGATTCATCATGGACTGTTTCCTCGTGTTTTTGAGGTCCCTAAAATAAATCTTAATGCCAAATCTTACACAGACCTTATAGATTGGCAACAAAAGTATTTCCAACTTCCCATTCTTAGAAACGTCAAGGATGAAGATTTGCTTTCGATGGTAGAAACAAAAGGAAGTGAAAAGATACCTTTTCTAAGATTTCCATGTAATACTCAAGCCGTAGAATGTTCAGTAAAGACACTAACGGAGTTTTCTATGCACGTATGTGATAAAAAGTCCAGAGAAGGTCTCGTGAATTCCAAATTTGATTCAAGAAAATTGATGCCCAAATTCGACACCAAACATGATTTTAAAGTATCCTTTGACTAGTTTTATATATGTTTTATGTTTTAAGTGAAGCTTTTTTTTAAATTAGTAATCTTTTGTTCCTAGTGAGTCGTTTTATTCTTAATAACTAATAGTTTATATAGATTTTAGAACAATATCCTCGTTCAAGTTTCATCTGTATGCCAGCAAAAATGTAAATTTTCAAAGCAACTGCGCTGGTAAAAGGAAAATATTAATAATAAAATTGTAATACATTTTTTGTTCCTCTATAGGTAGGTCAAACTTTTATCACTATTAGAAATGAAAATTTGAAAAAAAAATTTTCCCTATACGAGCGTTCCACCCTATTATTCATTGACAATGCACCATTAGAGCAATTTCAAACTGAGGAGTTTTATACATTATTGAGGATGCTTTCCTTCTAGAAATATATGTCATTTAGTAAATACTTCTTGTAAACAACTCAGTCGTTTTGGTTCGTGTAATATTTCATTAAACTTGATATTTAGCAAACTTTCTTTTCACCCTGTTATTTACTTATACATTTATGAGTGAAAATTAAACAACACTTTTCAGTTATGTTAAATTACTTAACTTCACTTTCCGCGCTAGATACTTTTCAAGATTCCTGTTTAGTAAGTTTTAATCGGAAAGATGCTTTGGGCAGAAAATTTTCAAAATTGCTTCATTACCAAGGTTTTCTGTTCTGTAAGCCTTTAAGCATAGTAATCTTTACTTAATTTAGGTTACCACAGAATTTGAATTGAAAGTATATTTATTTAAGGGATAAGATGTTAATTAACTGAATTTAAATTCTGGTATAAGCTCACTTGCGTTCTTGATATGTTTTCAATCAGGGTATAAACATGTTTAGAAACGAGATATTTCAAGAAATAAATGTTCATTAAATAGCAGTCACGTTTGTAATGAAAATAACTTTAAGAAATCCATATTTTTAAAATTTCACTGGAGTACTGGCTATACAGAAGTGTAATTAGTTTTACGACGGCAAAAAATAGTTAATTTTTTTTTTAATTTACACTGCAGCAGAGCAGAAGTTCAGAAGTAACTTCTATAAATTCGAAGTACTAAAGCAGATTAAATATTCATACATTATTTCTGTCAGTTTCTGTCAGTCTACCAGGGGCATTTTCGTCATGTCTGAGATATTTCACCATACAAGTTAAACTGAAATTATAAATTAAAAGGTCTGGTAACTTTTGTGCAGGGGTGAATACTTGGTACTACCAGTTTTTCGATATTTAAGCGAGCTTATCCTTTGAAACGTATAGACTGTTCAAAAGCACCATACGTATACAGAGCTAACGCGAGATTGCAATGTAGATAAAAATGTACATTTACAACTCATTTCAATCTTAAAAGCTGGGAAACTAAATTTCATGTTCCATTAAGAAACCGATAGTCCTTGTAATTGTTGAAAAAAATTGAGTAAAATTATACTTCACATGTGATGTAAAATTTATCCCAATGAATTTAATGAGATAAATAGTGACAGCCTTAGTAACAGTATTAATATACACTTCATAATTTAGTATGCCAAACAGAAGTATGGGATATTATTAAAGGTTATCTATTTTTCAACTCGGATTAGTTGAAGGTTGTTCAAAGAGACATAATCTAACTTTCGGGTGTAATTTAACTGCCTGATTGAATATTTCAAGAGATTAGAGTCAGTGACTAAGGAAGGCAATGCATTTGTTGAAAGATTAAGGGAATATGTAAATGATATACCAATAATAAGGCGTAAAAGACATACGCAGAGACATATATATACAAACACACAAATAGAAAGAGAGATATTGGCATACAACAAAATTATACAAATGACCATAGCAAAAGATAATTTTTATACGCATTTCCAATTTAATTTTCTTTAAGTTTTCAATTTCGGTTCGTTCTTCATTCTACTTAATTCTCAAGCATAATTTTAAAGTTTTCTTCACAATAAAAGCTTTTGAATTATATCCAATGGGTTCCACCTTTTGTGTTCAAATTTCGAATCATATATTTACGAATTTTTGAAATTAAGATTCCTGAGTTTTCTAAAAAATAATTTTCCTTGCTCAAAAATAAACAAAATATAAACAAACAGATCAGGCGGAAAATTTTTCCAAATATCAAGGTTTAATATTAATCAATAAATCTATTTATCTTACTATTTATCTTACAATTGTACTAAAATTATTGGATTTTCAGGATGATTTAAATTTTGAAATTTTACTATAATATATATATAAAATTAAAATGAGCAAGTGCCATAATGAGAAAATAAAATTTGTATTAGACACCACATTAATATACAAAAAATACCAAAAATTTAAATCAAACGAAAAAGTTCTTCTATTGTATTATTAGACAAGAAAATGTTTTGTAACATGAAAGGAGCCGTCTGGTAAAGCCGTTTTGTGAGAACAAACGATTAAGCCATACACTTAGGCAAGAGATAGTTCGCAAAGCTTCTCTATTACCTCGTTGTAGAACTATACACTTACTTTCCTATCTTTTTCGTCGATATTCTCTTATTTTTACTACTTACTTTTATGTGGCCTCTTTTTCCGTAGCTGAACGAAAGCTAATCCAACAACTCCTGTCATTAAGAGAGTCCCCAAAACGGCCAGTAATATAGCAACCAGTGGGCTTAGCTTAGCAAGGAAGGCAGCTTCTGAAAATGTACAAAATCTCAAATCAAGGAAATCCTTCAGATAAACTCAAAGCTCTAAAATTCTTTGAGCAGTTAGTTTAATTTTTTAACAGGTCGTTAGACTTAAATTACCACTTATTTGTTACATGAGTTAAGAAATTCTGGAAGTTAATAAAAAATATATGTTATACTAACAATTTTGTTACTTAAATCTTTAAAAGTGGTTAATTTGCTAACAGCCCGGTTTAAAAAAAATAATAAAGATATTTCAGCACTTGCAAAGTACTTGATACTTTGTAAAATTAGCAATTAGGATAGAATAGAGTGGAATCAGTGACTAAGGAAGGCAATGTATCTGTAGAAAGACTAAGGGAATATATAAATGATATACCAATATTAAGGCGTAAAACATATACACATAGACATTATATATATATATATATATATATATATATATATATATATATATATATATATATATATATATATATATATATATATATACATATATATATATATTTACGCACATAATACACAAATAGAAAGAGCGATCTTGGTTTCTTCACAATAAAAGCTTTTGAATAAATTACATCCAATAGGTTCTATCTTTAGAGTCCAAATTATGAATCATATATTTATGAATCTATGAAATGAAGATTCTTGTGTTTTATATTCAAGGGCATTTCTATTTCAAGCTCAGTAATCCCCATTTCTAAATAAATTACTAACATTTAAATATAAATTAATCTATAAATTAGAAAATGCTCTTTGTTTAATGGATAAAATATTTTTATATTATTAAACTACGTCTGTATAACTAAATACGATGTACACAATTAGGAAATATAAATAACATATACATATAATATACATTCCGCGATATTGTGTGATCGAAATCGATTTATGGCATTATATAACGTAATAGAACTGACACACCTAGGCAAAAGTAATGAGTTATGGATTCGCAAAATATACCGTAAGATAATACAACATTTTTCTATTACATTGCATGTATTTTTCTTGTGAACACGATAATCACTTATCCTTAGGACAATTCCCGATTCCTGCGGTGAATTTGTTTTCGATTTCATTACGGCAGACGCATACAGGTGGACCATTGCTGTTTCCTATTTGTAACATTACTGAAACGCCCAAACTTTAACTGAGATTTGAACCCGTGTTTATTTTTTGGAAGGATGCGATGTTAACAATTCTACGATGTGCGTACCTTGCATTGTAAATATTGCCAAGGCTATTGAAGATGCCGATTGGGATAAGATTAATCACACTACAAATCTAGTGCCCTACGATTGTCTGGACTGGATACAATATCGCTCCATATGGACTTTTAAAGTAAAAAGTACTCTAGAAAAAGCATTCTCATGGATTAGTGGTTTCCCATTTGACCAAAGTTTTCTCTTCTGTGGGGTGTTTGCTTTTTTCTTGATAAGTTATCAATTCCTAAGTTTTGTATCTGATTCATTTTTAGTTTCTTTTAAAGTTTATTTAGTTATAATGTTATAGATGAATTGATTGTAGTCGATTTAATGTTTGACCCTGTTTTTATGAATTTACTCATTTGAAATTGTAAAGTAATGTATATGTAGTGAACTGAAACGGTTATTATACACTGGTACGATTGTATGAATAATGTGAATTAGAGGAAAAATACTTCCCTTGAAATATGTTTCCGTTATTTTGTAACACTATTAATTTAATTTTTTGTATTTATGTAGTTATGCATTGTATCGATATTAATAGTAACCAGTTTCAATAAGGCTTCAAGGATGGGTTTTAATGTGTCGCGGTGTGGTGAACGCTCATGTGGCTCTTGTGGGGTAACTATAGGAAAATTGGATATCTTAGAACTCGCAGGAGTCCTGCGTGGTGTCCTTATTTAAACATGCTGCCCTTTTTATTCCAACTTCTAATCGGAATTGCCTTGAAACCAGTGATTGTATGACGTCAGACAATCACTGGTTTGTATGACGTCATAACTCCATGACTGTTTTGTAGGAAGTAACGTAAATATAAGAAGAAATCCTTTGTAAATCTTTGAATGCAGAGATGGAGCAGTATATACACTCAAGAGCCAAAATATTATCACCACCCCTACATTTTGCAATGAATTCGCCTGGATGACGTGGAAGGCACGTGATCAGGTGGAAGTGGTATTTAACTGCTGCTGGAGAGTCTGAAGAATCATTCTTTCACTTACTTCTGTGTGTGATGGGAAAGGCTGCGGATCTAAGCTACTTTGATAGAGGGCAGATTGTAATGGCTCGAAGGCTCGGAACAAGTATTTCTGAAACTGCACGACTCGTGGGTTGTTCGCGACCTACAGTTGTTAGTACTTATGCAAAGTGGATGAATGACGGTGAAACCAGCAGTAGAGGACATGGTGTTGGACGTCCACACGCTGTCAAAGAAAAAGGTCGTCGGAGACTGTTTCGCATAGTGAAGCAAAACCGGAGCCAGACAGTGGCTCAGCTGACAGCCCAATACAATGCAGGGCCAAGTAGAATACTATCGCAGCACACTGTTCAGCGGACACTGTTGGATATGGGGCTACGCAGTAAACGTCCCACTCGTGTGCCTTTGCTGACGAAGCGTCATCGCCAACTGCGCCTGCGCTGGACCCGGGAACATCGCGACTGGTCCATGGATCAGTGGGAGAGAGTTGCCTGGTCAGATAAATCACGGTTTGTCATTCATCACGCCGATGGCCGTGTCAGGATACGCCGTCTTCCAGGCGAACTGTTGCTTCCTCAATGTACAGTAGGTCATACACAGGCCGGTGGTGGCGGTATTATGCTTTGGGGGACGTTCTCTTGGGCGTCTCTGGGACCCGTGGTTGTGGTAGAGCAGACCATGAATGCTACAGGGTATCTAAACATCATTGCGGACCAGTTGCATCCTTACATGGCCTCTGTTTTTCCAGCTGGAAATGGAATGTTCCAACAGGACAACGCCCCGTGTCACAAGGCTAAAATTGTGTTGGAGTGGTTACAGGAACATGATGCTGAATTCCAGTTAATGTCCTGGCCGCCTAACTCACCAGATCTCAATCCGATAGAGCACATTTGAGATGTCATGGGACGGCAGCTCAGAGTTCAAAGACCACCAATTCGCAATATCTCGGATTTGCGTGACCGTTGCTTAAACATCTGGTACAATCTGTCTCCGGCCATCTACCAAGGACTTGTGGCATCCATGCCAAGGCGGGCTGAAGCTGTGTTGCGCTCCAAAGGTGGGCCAACTCGTTATTGACAGGTGGTCATAATGTTTTGGCTCTTGAGTGTATATGTATTACGACGGCTGAGCAGATGTGTGCCTTTTTCTTTGAATGTCCTTCACTATAATTTCTAAGTTACAAATTGATTTTAACTTTGAGTTCGCTGTGAACAAATTTTTTTTTTCACCTAAAGTATTATATTTTTTTATTAGGGTTCAGTCGGCGTAATCTTTAAACTACGAATCCAGAATATAAGTACATACAAGGAGTTATTATAATCCAATTTATTAATGGTATCCGCTAAAAAACAGAAAGCATGACCATCTCGAGTGGTTTCAATAATAGTCTTGTAGGAAGCTACCGATTACGGAGATTCGAGATTGTGCAAGATGAGGAATAGGAGAATTCTTACTCTCCGGAACTAATTCGAAAACACGGATATTTGAGGATAAAACATTAAGAATGAATTTTAATAAATATTACTTTCTATTAATATTTGTTGAAAATCGAAAATTCTTGAAATTTGTTGCCGACGTTATTACGAGAGCCCCACATAGGGGAACCAACACTGCACCCATTGAGAAGACAGCACATGATCGCCATACCTTATCCAGGATACGAGCCCTAGACAAATCTGCAGTGCAGGGCGCGCAGTGAAATACAGACATATGAATGATGACAAAATTCTTATATATATATATATAGATATAAAAATCATTTAATCTATCGATGCGATGATCGTATATACAGATGAATAACAAACTAGATATAAGACATATTAGTGAGCCAACTGCTCATAACGAAAATAATATTCATGGCTGGCTAAAAGGTACTCTCTCCTCACCTCAATCCGAGAGTGGGAGATAAGACTGACTGACTGAGACATTAACAAACTGCCCTTTATATACACTAGTTAAACATTTTCATAACAGACACGGTATACAGTTACAGACGGCCAAATCTGGTCCGATAAAAAAAGAGTAGTTTCATATGGTAAATGCGTTAAGAGAAAAAAAAAATTATTACGTCATATTTGCGATAGCCGACAAGCTGCATACCACCGTGAGGTTTAAAAGGCTGACACCTCAATCGCATCTTAGGAAGAGACAAGTAAAAAGTAAACAAGGCGAATATAGCCACGTTAAATAGGGAACGTGCAATTTTAATACCAGAATCTATGGAAGCTCAAGACACTAACAAATATTCGATGTGGGTGGAACTCTACAAACAGAAAGAGGACGATTTTGTCTTTGAAAGAGTGTAATCTATATATATAAAACAGTTTAGTAACTGACTGACTGACTGAGTGACAGATACAACGGACAGACCAAACCGCTGGACCTAAAGGGCTAAAATTTTGCATGGCGATCCTTCTTATAGTGTAGGGGTGGACTAAGAAGGATTTTAAAAACATTTTTCTTAGATATTTTAAAATTAAATTTTTAACCAGTTTTTGCAACTTTATTAAGTTTGCATTTAAAATAATAATCTGAGGTTTATAAAATTTATTTCACGAGAGATCATAAAAATTCCGTTAAAATGAAATCTTTTTCGAATCTTTACCTTCATTTTTCTGATTTTTCGGAAATTTTTAAACATCAATTTCTAGAATTTAATTTATTAAATGGTGATCACATGATTTCTTCTCTTTTTGTGATACTTTAAATTAATTTTGTGTCAAGTGCATACATAACAACGAAATAAAATGACAAAATTGTTAAATTACAGTAAAAGATAAAATTTAACCATTTGACTAATTGGGATGAAAGATTTTTAAAGAATTTAATTCAAATTAGTATGTTTTATGGATGCTAAATTAAACCTATATATAAAACTGCAATTTCCACTCAAAGTATGCTTTACCATGCTGATAAATAAGTCTCAAGGCTAAACTTTAAAATAAGCTGGAGAGAAAATTGTTTCACCCTCGACCAGTTTTACGTAGCTTGCTCACGCGTAAGTTCGCAGACGAGCCTGGTAATATTAGTTCCACCTAATAAAGAAAAAAATATTGTTTATAAGGAAATCCTCTAAAAAGCGATTTAATTTTTTTTTTGTAATTATTCTAAAATGTACTCCGTAGTGAAGCACGGGTATTCAGCTAGTAAATACTATGTATTGACTCTTGTGTGTTAATATAATATTAATTCATTATATTCTGTATAAATTCATAAGTTCTTTTCATGTTACGGGAGCAGTGATTTTCAACAATATTTTAAAACTTTCTACTGTTATTTTTGCAAACATTAGGATGCCCAAAATGATGCTGTAATAAATTAATATATAATTATAAAAAGAATGTCATATCATGTTATATATCCTTTCTTTGATTGCTTTGGATCCCTTTTAATCAATTTTTATCCTGATAATCCTTCCTTATAAAGTAATGCGTGTATCTCTCCTTTGATTGGAGTCTCTTTTAATACTTTTCCTATCCATATAAATAGTTTTCTTTCTAGTCCCTCCCTAGTGAATCAGATTTTACGTTTACTAAAACTATATTATTTAGTAGACGTGAAAAATGTTATCTGCTATAATAATTTTCTTATATTTTGGTTGTTTATATTGGGGACATTAACAAATTTTAAATTGATCGGTAGAAAAGTTTTAGGTCTAGAAACTCTCCAATGAGAAACTGGTATTATCAAATGAATTTTGTTGTAAAAGACTTTGTGTAATTCACAGTTTTGGATCAATGAAAATCTACATTTTACTGATACTGCCTTACAAAAGTTTCATCAAATTAGTTTTCGGGCATAATTTCCATAGTAATAAATGCACTTTTAAACAAAACATATTACAAATTACTTTAGTGAAATGCATCGAACTCATAAATATTAAAGCAGGTATCATTTGCGGTATAGGTGAGAGAAATTATGATAAACTCCATTATCCCCTCAAAAGAAATAATTCAACGTTTCCAACAAATGGTATAAATATTCATAACACTAAATAATGTTTCAGTGCTTGACGGCAAGTAATCAAACATTTGTAGAGAAGCAGGCTTTTTTCTCTTAAATCACTGGTGAAAGCTAAAATGATATACGAAACAAAAATATAAAACACAACTAAAAAACTGAAATAAAAAACTTCTCGCCGTCATAATGCGAGAAAGATGTGTTATGAGAAGAAGTAAAAAAAAACAATGTATTAAAATACAGACAGAAATAAATAAAATTCACACAAAAGAAGTAAGATTTCGAAAGTAGAAAACATGTTAGTATAGTTTTACCTGAAAAAAAATACATAACTTTTTTGAGTTTCGTTAAAAAATTGAAGATTTGCAAACCATAAAAACAGGATTTGCTTTCTACATTTGATGCAACTTTTCAAAAGTTTCAGAAAAATTACTTTATGTTTGTCTATCAGTTCATTCTGATTGCACAAGAATATATGTTCATGTCATAAATATTTCGTTAATTTTTGTTTCTAGTAAAATATTTCTGTAATTGATTTGGTATTAATGATGAGTTAAGATCTGGTATTTTAATTATTAAACATACCGCAAATCTTATTCTATGTGTGTCAACCAATGTTTTTTTTTCCAGCGGGATCCTCCTTTAAATTTATTCATGCACACTAAAAAGTCATGAAGTTCCAACACTGCGACAGCTCCCAGATCACAGAACGACCCTGTCACGCTTGAAATCCTTCCTTGTGGTTCAGACTGCAGCTAAATAGTATATAAACAATGTTCTTCCCATTTACGTTGATTAATATCTTTAGGCATCCAATATCTTGCTTAAATATTGCTACTTTAACGAGTTGTCTGTTTCAGTACCTGCAGATGAAAATTTCATGAACAATCAGGAATACGGTGACTTTCTCATAATCCTTAAATTGGAAAGAAAAGTTGGACCTTCATTTACGACGTTTTACATGGTTTTCATTTACGAAGTTAAGATGGAATTGAATGTTTTAGTTAATTATACTCCAAGCCTGGGCGCAGTGTCCCAGTTGGGCCAGTGATCTGAACGTCTCTGGTTCGATGTCCGTCGCTGACAAATCCACTGCCGTGAACACTAACGGCGGTTGGTGCACGAAAAATCTGTTGTATCTGAAATCTACTCCAAGTTCTCAAATTTACCTCTGGAGGTACGGTCAAGTGTACCAGTCTCGTCACTCAGTTCTAAATTACAGGACCGGTTTGTAGGGGGGCAGTGCTGGCCGCCTATACGGCGCCCCCTTAAAGGAATGGTCAGCGGTGTGAGTTAGGGAGTCCGTTTGCATTCGATGTTAACCACTAAGTGGTCTGGTGTGTGCGAGGCGTTGTCAGCTCGATAATTTGCATTCAGGTGAATGTCTCCCGACAAGTGTCTCCGCGTTTGAAAAAAAATATTCCAATCCTACCTGATCTACATAAAATTAAGAACTACCCGTATTTATTATTCTAAGAAACGTAAGCCACCATCAACGGGCTTGGATTATTAAATAAGTAAAAAATTACTCAGTTAGATTATTGCCATTGTTCCACTATCACGATGATATGTTTTTTTTTTTACTTTTGACTGTTAAAGTAATTTTTCACCCTCATCACGATTCCGACTTTTACGTACGATGTCCTACGATTACTGACAATTGTCTCACAATGGCAACGATTTCAGCTACGTTCATTTTATTATATTTTTTTTTTTATAAACTTCGCTTGTAATTTACGTCGTATGAAGTTTCTGATGCTGGTGATTTAAGACCTTGTGATAATCATTTCAGTTCGACCATTCTCTTAATAGTCTCTTCCTGCTTTCATTTTGGATGTGAAGTATCTAAACGTTTTGAACTCCATTAACTTAAATTTAAGGCACCCGAGAGATTTTTAAGGTGATGATCTACGCAATTTTCGTAATAAGTTGCCAGTAATAGCATTGTTATGTCCATTCATAATTGAGTACTGTGAGTATAGTTTACAATCATCAATGAATTGAGTGCCTGATCGGTAAATGTGTCCATCAATGGTAAATTTATTTGATTGGAAACATTTGAGTTGTGCTAGGAATTTCTATTTTTTGTGACCTATTCCAATTTCGATGCTTATCATAGAGTTTTGTTATGTTGACTATGCAGTTCTCAATGTAACTATGATACAAACCACACGTATTCATTGCATTTAGCTAATAATTTAATGCTACTTTTTAAAATAATTCTGTTTCTTTGAAAGTTGTAAAACATTTAATAAAATTTAAAATAGTTCATTCTTTTCTATTTGTTCCAGATTTTTATTGGTGTCTAATACAACTATATTATATAATCATCCGCTGAATGTTCAGCGGATGTAGTTAAGATAATATTTTAGTAAGATATTAGTTTAAGTAAGATAGTAGTTAAGATAATAGTTTTAGTAAGATAATAGTTTAGACAATCATTTGCATAATTATAATTTTTTCTGAAGAAATATAATTTACAGAGTTAACTCTAATGCACAAAATAAACATTTCATCTCTAGATCTAGATAATAAGCTCTAAAGTGTAAACAAGTCTTAATAATCTAGAAAAAACTATAGTGTATTAAGAATTTCTTATAAAAATGCATTTTGGATAAATTCAAAAGTTTATAAACACTTTTTAAGACTTTCAAAATTGGGTAGTCATAATTTCACCGAAAAAATTCTATTTTTTATTATATTTCCTTAACAAAAGAACATAGAAAAATCACAACTTTCTAATTCAAAAAAGTCTTTTTCTGGTGCTGATATGACTTTGAAATATATCAGATAACACTATATTTTTAAAATACTGCAGCGAATTTTAGCACAGTGCTAAAATGCGCACATAAAGGGAAAATTTAATACTTTAAAAGCCAACATTATCAAAAACTTTAAAAATATATTTAGTCGTAGTTCCATTTATAAGATAAAAATATACTAAACTTATATAGTGAGATACAAACAGTTCACAGTTATCATTTCGTAAAACAAGTTGTAAATAACCAAATGTTTAAAAGATACCCTCTTCTAAATTTTAGATTTATAAACAAAATACATATCTCAATTAAAATACTATTCAAAATTTGTGTTTCTAACGAATTGATGGTTTCTACAAACAGGTAAGTAAAATAATGTCACATATATTTCTTTATATCGTAATTTAATTAATATTCAAAGTTTATAGTTTTAATAATTTCTACAAACATTTGAGAAAGGCAATGTCATATAAATTACTGTACAAACATTTTTATGTGATAGCTGTCACTTGGATGCGTGACAAGAGTCCTGTGATTTGGCAAAATTTAAACTGCCCTCTAGAATTAAAATTCAACGTACTAATTTGGTGATATGCAACAAACTTTAAAGAGATACTTGATACATAACTTTATATTATGACCAATATACATATCGTAATTAAAATCAGTATTAAAAATTATTTTTCGGAAGTACTGAAGGTTTCTACATACTTTTAAAAAAGATAACGTCACATCTGTTTTTGCAGTAATAGTTTATGCTTGATTTTAGTCCTTTGAATAAGTGATAAGAATATTGTGAGTTTTCCAAAATTTAAATTTTTAGAATTGAAACTCAGCATGTTGATTTTATGAACGCAAAAAAAACCAACAACTTTAAAATGACACGTGGCTGATAATTTCCTTCTTTTAATCAATATACACATCGTAATTTAAATGCAATTGAAAATTTTGGTTTTGGAAGTATTGATGGTTTTTACATACTTTTAGAAAGATCATGTCACATTTGTTTTTGCAGTAATAGTTAATGCAATAGCTGTTTCTTTGATGCATGATAGGAATGTTGTGATTTTGCTAAAATTTAAATCACCCTCTAAAATCGAAATTCAACGTATTTTTCTGTTGATACGCAAGAAACTTTAAAAAGATACTTGAGTCAAATTATATTTTTATAAACAATATGCATATCGTAATTTAATTAATATTCGAAATTTAGTTCTCTAAACAACTGACGTAGTACACAAATGTTTAGGGAATAAAATGCCCCCTATATTTCTGTGCTAATATTTTTATGCAATTACTGTTCCTTGATCCGTGATAAAAATCCTGTGGTTTTGGCAAAATTAAAATTACCCTCTCGAAATGAAATTCAATTTACTAATTTCGTGACACACAACAAAATGTCAAAATAGACCTGAGACATAATTTTATTTTATAAACAGTATACTTATCGTAATTAAATTAATATTAAAAAGTTAGGTTTCGAAAGTATCCCCGTATTCTACAACGTTTAAGAAAGATAAAGTCACATATATTTATGTACTAACATTTTTTTCCAATTACTGTTCCTTTGATGCATGATGAATATCCCGTAATTTTGACAAAATTAAAATTGACATCTAGAAAGGAAATTTAACGTACTAATTTGGTGATACACAAAAGACTCTAAAATAATACCTGACTCATAATTTCCATTTTATAGTCAATATACATATCGTAACTTAAATTTAAATCAAAATTTAGGTTTCAAAAGAATTGATGGTTCCTACAAATGTAAGGAGAGATAATGTGACCCATATTTCTGTACAAATATCTTTATGCAATTACTGTCCCTTAGAGGTGTTAAAAGAATCCTATTTTATTGATGATTTGATCGGTGGTGGGTGATTTGATCGTTTGCACTGGTGATTTGATTGGTGATACGCAACATACTTTTAAAATATACCTGATTCATCATTTTCTTTTTATGAAACAATATACAAATCGTAATTTAATTAATATTTAAAATTTAAAGTATTGGAGGTTTCTACAAACGTTTAAGAAAGATAATGTCACATTTATTTCTTTAGTAATATTTTTGCACAATAGCTTCCCTTGAATGCGTTATGACAATCCTGAGATAGTGATCCTAGAATGTCCTTCTAGAATTAAAATTCAACGTACTAATTTGGTGATACAAACTTTAAAGACATACCTAAGACATTGTATTTTTTACCATGTTTTTATTAACTTGCTTTCTTGTTTGTGTATGTTTGTTTGTCCAGTACAAATCTTGCAATCGATTTGTAACTAACTTCCCAACTAGCTAGACATTTGAAACTTTTAGAATAGTTCAGAACACGAGGACAATGCATTTTTTAAATACTTTTAGCCATCTTTAAGCAGATTTGTACCATGTTTTTATTATTTTCAGTGAATTTTGTTTTGTAGACTGGTGCAGCCATCTATTGGCCGGAACGGGAATGAAAAGTTAAACATAAGTTAACTTCCAATTAACTTCCTTTTCTTTCAATTTGATGGGATAATTCATCAAAAAAAATTTAAGCATTATTAATACATACAATTGTCAAGTTTATATGATTCAACAGAAAATTTAAAAACATGGTATAAAAAAATTTCCTTTTATCTTGTAATTATTATGAACTATATACATATCGCAATTTAATTTGTGTTAAAATTTCAGGTTTCTAAAAAACTGTTGGTTTCTACAAATGTTTAGGAAATATGGTGTTGCATACATTTCTGTATTAACATCTTCATGTAATTTTTGTCCCTTTGAAGAGTGATAAGAAAAAATGATTTTGACAAAATTTAAATTGCCCTCTAGAATTGAAATTTAACATTCTAATTTGGGGAGGCGAAACAGACTTTAAAAATATACCTGAGCCATAATTGCAGTTTTATAAAACAATATACATATGGTAGTTTAATATATATTCGAAATTTAAAGTATTGCCGGTTTCTAGAAACGTATAGAATTACAATGTCACATCTAATCTCATGCTAACATTTTTAAGCAGTTACTGTCCATTGCATGCTTGATAGGAATACTATATTTTGCCAAACTTTAAATTGTCCTCTATATTGAATTTCAAGATACTAACTTAGTGATAGGTGACAAACTTTAAAATTACACCTCATCTATGATTTTATTTTTATAAACAATATACACATCATTTTTAATAATATTTTAAATTTAAGTGTTTAAAGAACTGACATTTTCTACAAATTTTTGAGAAAAGATACTGTCACACATATTCACGCACTAACATTTTTATGTAATTACTGTCCCTAGAATGCGTGATAAGAATACTGTGAGCCTGCCAAAATTTAAATTGCCCCGTGGAATTGAAATGCAACGTACTGAATCGGTGACGTATGTGAATGTGTATGTATGTGTGTTTCCGCTGAATATTTTACTATAATTCGGAAACTGCGATATTTTCAGTATTCACAATTCTTCTGATGCTCATTCATTGTGACATACCGTGGCCATTTATCATAAGGATTCTTGACCTCCCTAGGTATTCAGAGCGACATTCATCATCAGCAAAATCAAGCATTTCATACACTTTTCAAAACATTTTCAAGTTTCCGTTTTCATCACGATTATAAGATTTGCCAGACTTTTACGACCAAGCGTTTTTACTTTGTGAGAAATTGTCTGAAGGAATTTATTTCAACCCTACGAAAATGACGCCCTAAGCAAAATGAACTTTGAAGTAGGAAAAAAAAAACCAGACATAAAACTTCGATAAGTCAAAAAAGAAATTAGGGCGTAATGTGCAGACAGACATTATGCATGTATGCATGTTTTTTCCCCCTGCTCTGACGGAATTGTTATGCGACCAAAAAATCTTATCTTGATAGAAATTCCATTCGCAGCATCTCTTATTTTTCATTTCTACATTACTTCCTCATTTTTATTTGATACTTAATGCATTTGGCATTCTTTTTGGAACACATCATCTGAATTTACGAGTGAGGAATATCTTATTTTATTCATTAAAAGTAAATCACCAAATAATGTTACAAGATCACATGCGAGACAAAAGTTAATTGCAAAAAATTATAGAATAAGGAAATAATTTGTCTATTATTAAAATTATATTTTATGCAGTAGTAATTTTTTAAAAACAAATATATGTAATATTTTTATACGTAAAATAATAAAATTTATGTGTATAATTTATCGCTCTAAGCTACAAAAAAAAAATTCCACTTTAGTTTTCGCCATTAGCTTTTAACGTTTAAAATTTATTATTTTTAGTCAAATATAATAAATACTATCAAAAGTAACATTAAACTTAGAAAAATAATAATTTTATTTTAATAATTATATTAGTAGTTTTACATTAGTAGATTTAAGATACTTAGAGATTTTCACAATAAGGGTCTAGACAATTTAAGTCATAAGTAACCAGTAATGACATCGTTATGCATATTCATAATGGCGCACTGCATGTATATAATCTAAATACAATCTAAATACAATCATCAATGAATTGAGTGCATAATCGATAAATTTGTGTATCATTGATAAATTTACTTGATTGGATACATTTGAATTGTGCTAGGAAATTATATTATTAACAACCTATTAAATTTTCGATGACGTTTACAGTGATTTTGTTCAGTTGACAGTGTCGTTCTTAATTTAGTTGTTTTACAGACGTACATATTAATTTCATTTTTCTAATATTCGAATACTTTCTTTTAACTTTTAATTTCTGACAATTTAAATAGATATGCTAATCAAATTTATAAAATTATCTCTGAATATTCTTTTTATGGTTAGCTATATTATTCAACCTTGAAATGTAATACACTTTTAGACCTATTTGTCATCAACTTTCCGTCTTGGGATACCTGAATTTTTAAGCGTTTTTCTTCAATTAGCCCTTTTCTCATTGTAATAATTTCTAAATATATGTTAAGCCTTCTCTCTAATTCGTAGTCATGCATTCTTCTCTGAAATATAGTATATTATTGTGGATTATAATTTGCGATAAAGATTGTTTGAGTAAGCTCCCATAACTATTCTCATAATTATTCAAATATGTTAAATGCAAATACTTGAAAAAAAATGAAATAATTTTCTATTATTAAAACTATATTTTATTTAGCAATAACTATTTAAAACACATGTAAAATATTTTTTGGTTCAAAATAGTAAAATGGATGTGCATAATTTATCTCTAGAAATTGCGAAAACAAGTTTTGACAATTAATGTTTCATCATTTTCTTTCAATTCTTCAAATTTATTGCTATTAGTTAAATATAAGTAAACAAATACTATGAAAAGTAGCATTAAACTTGGAAAAAAATAGTATTTTTTATCATCATAATTATATTAACTGAATCTGCCTTTAAAAAAAAATTATCGTTCTAATTATGATTTTCTCCTTTCAACGTAACTTTCTCATTAACGTTTAGTAAATTAATGAATATATTTCGTTATAATTATGTCAACCTCAAGTGTTCGTTATATAGTTATTGGGAAATTAATTGCATTTTATGTGATACTAAAACAAGTAAAATGTAGAGTATACATGTAACATAATTACAAAATATTACATTAGCATAAAATAAAAATGTCGTTGGGATAAAATGCTCAAAATATTTGATAAAGTAACGCATGTGCTGAAAGAATAGTATATAGATAATTTATCATCAGTAATAATTCATGCATTTACAAAATAAAACTATCTAACGATAATTCATGCAATTTACAAAGTGCATGCGTAAATGAGTGTTCGTAAATTTTATGGTACACAGATCGAACAGATTGATGAACAAAGAGTGTTTTTAAAGGCATTAAATTTTCTTTAAATATAAATATTATTTGATACTTGTTTAAATATAAATAAACCGGTTCCCGAACTATAAAGTTTCTTATTCTAAATAATATTTTAATGTCACGTAGGGCACCTAGCTATTAGCACGTGGGTATTCGGTACTGGGGGTGCTGGGATCAAATCCCAACAAGCGGCACTGCATGTCCTAGTGTCTATACTGGTTGTGGACCATAAAGTCCCTCCGTTTGGTTTGTAGTGGTGGGAGAAAGCTTTCAGTCCCCCAGATTCCGCTTTTAAGGATGTTCGGTCAAAAATTGAGGGGACCTCAGTGTGCGATGTTTGTTCGCCTCTTTGGTGCTCCCATTACATAAAAGCAAGAAATTTCCCAGTGCTCAGTAAGTGACTGTCAAAATGTACCCACACTGTTCGTAAAAAAAAATATATATATATTTTAACTATAATGATTGTTTTTTAGTAGTTTCTTAATCTTAGTCCTAAAAACATATCATGCAGTGTATTAAGTTATATGCTTTCATTATAAAAATGTTGTATTAAAATGTATACAAAATTTTTCTCCTTATTTATGCTCATACTACTTCTCCAACCGGGGAGAAACACAAAAAACGTCATTCTCATGTATACGGTCGAACCTCCATATATCGAAGTAGCAAAATGCTGGAAAAAAATTCGATATATAGAAATTTCGATATATAAAATTGATGACAGTTTTATCATAATTCTCCTAAAACATTAAAATTAAAGATAATTTGCGTATACGAAACTCCATCTCTAATTTATGCGAATCACATTAAATGAAAGTTAATAGCTAAAAAATTAATTAATATGAAATATTTATTGAGTACTATATACCACTTTAAAAAAACAATAATCCATACAGTGGTTACAGTGATCACAGTTACATTCTTTTTTTTAAAAAAATGTGAATATCTTGCTGAACAGTCATGTTTTGCGGAAAGTTCATCAAAAAAATGCTCGCATTTATTCAGTCCACTAAAACCTTCATCAGGGACATTTTCCGCGAATTGAAGTCCACGACGTAGTGTTTTAAACACCAAAAATTGGGAGATTTTATTCTAAAGTGGAATAAAATCTCTCAATATGTCGTGAAAAAAAATTTCGATATATAGAGATTTTTTCGATATATAGAAACAGTTTTTCTATGTAATGAACATGGAGATTTGCTAAGAGTTCGATATATAGAAAATTCCGATATGGGGAAGTTCGCTATATGGAGGTTCAACTGTACATCCCTTAATTGGAAATTTGGCTTCAACTTTACTCATAATTTAATGTCTTTTTTTCAACTGTTCGATTATAATTCTATTTCCTCTTTTCTCATGTTCCGTGAATACTTCCTACATTCTGAGAAACCTAATCGATTCGTATTCTATATGTAAGTTCATGTGCGTGACTTTCAGTAAGTTGATGAAGGAGTATTTCCTCAAATTTTGCACCCAGCTTGTAGGGTAGATATATCATGTTGGCACTGCATATATCATAGTTGATATATCGTATTTGTCAATACCGTCACAGACTTATTTTGTGAATAAAGCAAAATAATAAACCTTGAAATAACATCTTGTCTCAACTGTTTGACAGCTGTTATATCACGTTTACTCCCCTTTCGTGGAAATGTGCTTCGTCTAGAAAAAAAAATACCCAATCAATTAGTGTTAAACAACCAAGTTTTTATGCGTGGCACTTAGCCAGTTGATGATAGACGATTTCCTCTATTTTCCGATTAACCATATCACAGATATATCATGTCGTCAAGAGACATGTCTATTAATAAAATGCAAAAAAAAAAAAACATTGACTAATCACCAATTATATATTTTCTATAAATCGTTAGACGAGACGCCTTTAAGAATTCGCGGGTCTTGTCATGTGAATGTGTCGTTAGTACATCATAATTTTTAGTTTAGGTTTGCATTACTAGTTATTATCATATGCAAGTTGACATTAAACTATTTGATCACAGACGTCATTCCCTTATTAAACTTTCAGCATATAATTTAGATCGATAACGCTAGATTAGCACTCGCCCACGGCTCCAAGTGAGAAATATGTAATAAACCCAAAATAGCACTTAAAAAAACTGATTGTAATAAAAAACAATTTTTAAAAAATATATGTTAGTAGTAAAATTATTAAAAAATTACAAATCAGATTATACACAAGCCATTTTCTAGGGTTACTTGAATTTAAAATTAAGTTATTTTATTTAATTGTTGTCAGATTGAAACCCTTTCATCATTCATCTCCAAATTAATTTGCTTAAGATTTTTTTAATACGTGCTTTTTATCGTGTAAAATAATCTCCCTCCATTACGTCTCTTACCAGGTTTGTTTTAGGCACACAGGAACGACAATTTTGATGATATCTATCTATTTATTTGGCCATCACACGATCGTTTACAGTTTCAGTTTTAAAAGAATGTGTATGTGTGTTTCGGGACTCTATTAACTTACAAAAAACTCTCTCCACACACTTTGAAGAGTAAGGAAAAATAATCAAATGTATTGTGAAGTGTGATAGGATTCCATATTTATTGAATCCATATTTTATATTTCGTAACAAGTATAAAAATTCTGGGATGGTTTCGTTAGAGAGAGGTAAATCAGGATTCAATGGAAAATTTCCCCACTTGTATTATTTTGCATTCATTAATATTGTTAATTATATAATTAAATTACATGATTACATTTGCATAACTAATTATGCTTACAATGAAAAATAAATATTAACTTTTCGCTAAGTTTTTATCTTACAAGCGAAAAACTCAGATTTTGAGATAGTTTTGAATATGAAACTATATGGTCACTGAAAAACATTTAGCGTGTCCAGCAAAGGAGTCCCTGATTTTAAAATAAAAAATCTCGAAAACAAAGATCTATAGAAGAATGCAACAAGCGGTATGTTTATCGTGAAAGCTGTAAGAATTTTATACACTAATTTTCGAAATAGTTACAAAAACTGATAACAGATGGCACTCTACAACTCGTATCAAAATGCATAAATGAACTCGTAGTCTTTGAAAGCAGTCTTTGCAATCATTACATCCCAATCTTTTCAAAATATCCACCATTCGTTGTACGGAGGTGGCGCAAACGAACAATAAAATTTTCCATCACACCCTGTAGTGTCTCCAAAGAAATCGATTCAGCTGACACACAGATCACTGAATGAAGCTCGTCCAGCGTGGTGGGATAGTCGTGTAGACAGTATATTTTAATGTGTCCCACAAAAAATAGTCACATGGGCTCAGGTCCGGCGAATATGGAGGCCAATCCATGCCTGCGCCAGTAAAGTTTGGCCCCACGGCGCCATCAATTAGTAGTTTTTATAACTATTTCGAAAATTAGTGTATAAAATCCTTACAATTTTTACGATAAACATACCGTTTGTTGCATTCTTCTACACATTTTTGTTTTCGAGATTTTCAATTTTGAAATCAGGAACTCCTTCACTGGACACTCTGTATATCTGAGAGCCCTGCCTTTGTCAAGACCATCAACAGGTGAGTCATGCATTGCGTCAATATCAAAATATATTATGAGAACCATTTTTTATCGACCACAAAATTCAACCACAACATGTTAGTTATTAATTCTTAATTTTCGAAGCTTGTTCGACAGTAATGGAGGCAGTTATAGAGACTGCTTGCAGGATAACTGGGATAAAAGTACTAAACAAGTAGTAGCATGTTATTTATTACGGTTTCTGAAAGGTTACTTTCATAAGACTCAAAAGTCGTTATTCTGAAGACAAAAAGTATGTTTTAGTTTAAACTGAACGTTAGTTCAAATAATTGTTACTGAAACTGTTCTACATATGTTTTAAGTTTACATTCGGTACTATGTATTACAGGATGTTCTAATAAATAGTTATACATGACAAATTATTTCACACAAAACATACATAAGCCTATTTCGTAATTAATTTATAAGTCAAGTAAATACGTTGATAAAGCTGCGTCAGAATTTCGTTAATTTTGATGCAAATGGATTTAGCTGTTTAAATAATTCATGAACTTGATTACAGCAATCCTTGCATATTAATACATGACTTATAAATATTCGAACACTCTATTAAATTTTATGACTATTCATTTCAGTTCGCTTACGAATAACTTTTGTCTTTAAATCTACTAAAATATGTAATTATTTTTCTTAATTACTTAGGGGAAAAAAAAACTTACCTTAAACCCCACAAAGATAAAAATGCAGCCATGGAAAAAATAAATTTGAAGAATTATTTTATTTCAAAATAAAATTTGAAAATATTTCCAACAATCCCTAATTTTTGTTCTAAAATATCTCTCAGGATTTTTTCGAAACGACATTCTGTGATATAAACTTATATTAATCGACTGACGTAAACGAAAAAAATCGACTTCAATCTATGTAAATCGATTGACTGAAAAATCTTCTGCATAAAATATTAATTACTCAATAAAATTTAATTAACAACCCGTTTAAATTTCCCAGCTACTAATTATTTCATCCTTTACTAAACGTCAGTAATCAGCATTAAAATATTTGTTTTCACCAGAATATGGCCTTCAGCAAATGTCGAAAATCAGCAGAACTTTTATTCATGTTGCCCTATTGATCCATGTGAACAATTATCCATGTTTTCGAAACTTGAAATCTGGCTTTCATTATAGATTCTGACGGGGGATCCAATGTCTTAAAATCAAGTTGTGAGTGATGGTTGCTAATTCCGTCATTCATACTACAAAGTTAAATTAAATCACGAAAATTCCGAACCAATTATTAATTCAAAGTTTTCTAGAATGAGATTTCGCTATTTTGAGTCTCAACCAGATGAGAAACTTCTTAAAAATCTCAACATTTGGCTACAGTTTGTAGGGCTTCATAAACTTCCCTTATCACGTATAAGCTTAGAGATAAATCATCTAAATATCTAAAAAATCCTATTGTAAAAAATTATTTTAAGTTAAAAATTTTAAAAAGGTTTAAAGGTTAAAAAATTAAAGATTGGAGGTTTAAAGGTGAAAAGGTTGAAGGTTATGGGTTAAAGGGTAAGATTAAAGGTAAGTTTAAGGTTGAAAGGTTAAAGGTTAAAAATGAAGGTTAAGGTTAAAGATATAAAGGTTAAAGGTTTAAATGTAAAAGGTAAGAGGTTTGAAGGTTAAAGGTTTTAAATGTTTAAAGGATGAAGGTTCAAAAGTTAGAAGTTAAATGTTTCAAAGGTTAAATGTGTAAAGGTTAAAAAAAGTTTAAAAGGTTTAAGGGCCTTTTATGTTGAAAACCTATAACTTATAGAGGAATACTATAAAAGCTTAAGATACTTCTAAATAGATATTTCCTAATTTAAGTCTCGATAAACTGAAAATTGTTGACAGTTTCTGTTTAAATTTTTTTTTCTTAAAATTTCTCATGAAATCCTAATTATTTGGAGAAAAAGATTGACTGAATGATTTCGGAATATGTTTGAAAAGAATTCCGTCAAAAGTATCTACAGATTTGCGCAATATATGTCGATAGTTTCTCTCCTTCTCATAAAGCTGAAATATTTTTCATCTCTAATAGCCACCTAACATGTTACCAGTATCCTAAGCTCAATTCTAAATTTTTGGTAGATTTAAGAAATTCAGCAATGAATTGAAAATCCAATGCATAACACACTGCATCACTGTAATTTGTAAATTATATTTATCGCTAAGGGTCATTGCTAAGAGACGTCTAATATATTTTCTTGGACAATTACTATCTGATGATAGTAGTATTCATTTAATTATTTATGACTTTCAGGATTAATCAGTAAATAAATTTATACTTCGAAATCGTAAAAGAAAAAGATTGCAAAGCACATATGTATTGCATATTTGAAAGTTAATATACCAGTATATTCTTCAACATTAATGAATAAAGTAAGAAATTGTGAAGCATATTCCGAATTTTGCCTTTTTTATGCAGTGGAAAACATATCAGTGGTGTAGGATCAAAACTAACAATCTTCATCGGATTTTTTCTTTTTTCGGCAAAGAACAAAGATCAATATGTTATGAATTGTTTTGAAGATATGAATGTAAAATTACATTTAGAAAAATTCCCACATCATTTTTTTATTTAGTGGATAAAATTACCCTATATTTTCTTTTATGTTGTTGTTGTTGTTAATGCCCCCTAGTCGAATGTGTCCCAGATCATGCCCATATAGCCTTTACGGGCTGAGGATCGCGGTTCCAGTTTACAACAGCACCTTATCCTATGAGGAGCGCCGTTTTCACAGTGCAAACGCCTAAATTTAGTCTTTTTTTCACTTCCATTCAATGTATTCCAGTTAAATGAGCAGAGAATGGCTTGTACTGCCATCTGTTATCAATTTAAAGAAGTAACAATATTTTGTAACCTTTAATTGGAAAAATTTTCAAGATTCTTCAGGTTAAAAAAATCGGAAAAAAATCTGAAAGGGTTAAGGAATGGAAAGGGCTCCTGAAACGGTTAAGGGATGGCGTCTTAACAACTTGGTGTCACCTGAACTTTGAACGACAATTCCCAGGGGCGGAATCTGGGGAAATCGTACCCTTTCCGAACCTCTCTGACATCGTAGAGGTACTTTCCGGTCTATGTATTGAACATGTCCATATCCGGCCTAGACACGAGTGTATTTAATGACGCTTGTCGTAATTCAAACAGAACACCCTCGAGACAGAAAGCAGACTCGTAACCACTAGGGTACCTCGGCCCCATTTTTTGGTTCCCAAGTATAACTGATTTAAATACTATAAGACCTTAGCTCCGCCTTAACACTTAAGTTTCCTTAAGTGGGATCAGGACCTTGAAGCTCGACGAAAAGACTATAAATATGGCCTAATTTTAACTACAAAAACTCAAATAATATTAGAAAAAGAAAGTTTCTTTCTTTATACATATAAAGCGTATACCTTTAAATATGTTATATATAAAAATAAAAATTATAAATCTATAAAGAATTTTCTAATTAGCAGTTTAGAATTTTATATGATTAACTGCTAATTTTGAGATTGCGTGCAGCATTATTTTTAATCTATCGATAGAGAACTGATAAAACTACAGTCATATGTATATTTCATGGTACTCTACATTTTAAAAGCAGAAAAATGTCCGATTCTGGAATACTTTTTTATGTGGGAAAATTATGCAATTAATTGTGATAATTTTGGAAGTTTTCCAATTTTATGCTCACTTTTTTAATTTAAATAATATTTATTACAATTTATTTGGTTTTACATTACAGGTAAATATATTACAAGTGTATTCTAACCACTGATTATTTTCTTTTAGCATATATCTAAATTTTATTATATGAGCAACACTATATGATTTTTAATAACCAGTTAATCATATAAAATTATAAACTGCTAATTAGAAAATTATTTATAGATTTATAATTTCCATTTTTATATAGGATCATATTTAAATATCTGTACTTTATATGTATAAAGAAAGAAAATTTCTTTTTCCAATATTATTTGAGTTTTTGTGCTTAGAATCGTCCAGCTTCAAGGTTCTGTGTCCCCTCAACTCGATTTTGAGGATAAAAGAAAACGTATATTGCTAGTTTTGATGCTATACCATTCATATGTTTTTGGTGTTAAAGAAAACGGTATTTTCCATTTTATGCACTTTCTTACAATCCAAAAAGGTAATTCATTTACAAATTAACTCTCTTTTAAGGGGATAATTTCTGAAAGTATCTAAAAAACATTTGATGCAGATTGTTGGAAGAAAATTTTTAAAATTATTTTTTTGAAATTCCAAAGCTGACAAACAATAAAATTCTCAGTCAGCAATTCGGTAAAGTGCACAGAATCAAATTGTAATTCTAAAACTTAATATTAAGTAGAGATAAAGTAATTAAATCGTAAAAGTTCTACTTTCTTTTATAGCAGTGATAATGCTCGTACAAAATGAAATTTAAAATCCAATTATATCTCCAGCAAGTATCATTAATTGTAAATACCAGGGACTTATTTTATTCGCTACATTTATATTGAATTACGTCAAAGTCGTTTAGGAGCTATGAGCTGAAACACAGGTTTGCGAGCACAATTGTTAACAACATTTAAATGAGAAAATGTTCCTTCATTTAATATGCAAGGCCCGAAATTTCGAATTGGATTGTAATTCCACTGAAAGCTTATCTCTCACTTTCGAATTTAATAAAACGTGATTTACAGTCTCTTATTATCAGTTATAACTTATTTAATTATTATTGTCTCACAATTATTGTCAAATAACTTCTCTTATCTTTCTAGAAGAATATAGTTGTTTTTAAAGGTGGCAAGAGCCAATCATATTTAAAAATTATGTATGCATCGATCATGGTCGGGAGCAAGTAACTAACTTAATGCATAAATGTTATAAAACAATTGCATGAATGTTATATTGCAATTACCTGATTTCGCATATATATATATATAAGTTGATTTTTACTTATCGTTTACCCGTAAAAACATTACAATTTCAACTTATTAATGTTCAGGAACATAAATATTTCTATAGTTTTGGAGCATACATACAGATTCCAACTAACAAGGCTAAGAATCTTGAACTCAAATACTGTTTTTAATGACGTAGTAAAAACCATCTATAATACCTTTAACACTCGTAATTGTAAAAATAAAGTATACGTATAATTTTACAAGTATATATCAATATACGCTGTATATATATTGAGAGTCATCGGAGGATACCGTCCATCTATAAATCAAAGAATAAAATACAAATATTGCTCTGATACAGTCTCCGGAATTTTATTGTTATGAATCCAATGTTGATCTATACTAAAAAGTATTATCATCTATTAGAGATAAAACGAATATTAAAGAAAACATTTACAAATTTTAATCACCCCAAAAAGTTTAGTGAATACAATCTGTGGTTCTCTCTTCATTAATTCAATTGAAACTGATGTTTGTTTTTTCTAGTTAGTATGATACTCTCGTCTGCCCGATTCTTTAGGAGTATTAGGAAATACACAGATAAGACACACGATTTCAGGGAGGGTGACAACATTCTTAAATTAATGTAAAATACTGAAACGGAAATTCGTGAAATCAAAGTATTAAGAAATACATAGATAGTACTCATTGCATTTTGTTTTGGAAGTATGGAATAAGCGAAGTAGGCATATTTGTTTTTCAAATTGACATATTACCACGAATAATAATACACAATAATACTAAAGAAATAAAATAACAAAATTGTAAATATTTAATAAAATCTAATGAAATTAAATTTTTCTTTAAAAACTGTACGGTATTCAGAAGTCATATTTTATAATTTTGAAAATATTTTGTATTTGTCATTATACATAATTTTCTTAATGACTGCGCGTTAAAAGAGGATTAACAGTATTACTTTATTTAATGAAACTAATAATATTTAATAAATAAATAGTGCATAGATAAACGGACCACCCGACGTCTTTTCATTAGACTCACTCCCATAAATAGTGATAAAAAATTTCCATCTTACCTTCTTGTGATAAAGGAGTTGGTGATGTGTTTCCCACAATAGCCAGTGAGTTGCTTTTTCCTTTTTCATTAGATGCATATACTACAAGCACAAACGGTGTTCCTGGTGGTAAATCATGAACAGAGAATATTGGAGCATCCAAAGAGGTTAAATTTACTTGCAAATGATCCACAGCAGAATTATAAACATCCAGATGAAATTTTTGTTGTAAACCATTGCTGTATCCGGGCTCGCATTCCACCAGTAGCCATGAGTGTGTTTGGTTGACGACAACACAGTTCCTTACCGGATCAGGAGGACCTTAAAGAAGAATTTTTAGGTTATATTTCAATCGATATAAATCTTAACACATATTTACATGACATTGCATCCTATTTTTCAATTCAGGTATGGTAGCGATTGGAATTTTTAAGGTTTTAATACATCTTTCTTAAACCATTTTCTGATAAATTATGAGTTGTTACACTTCATAGTACTTTTTTCCTCGGTATTAATTGACAAAGTTGGGGAACATGTTAGAATTTTGGAATAAGAATAATTTTGATTGGATAAAACGAGTTTTATAAACATTTTAGATGTTTTGCATGTTATTTAACTTGGCATAATATATTCATAATACTGGTATTCGGTTATTGGGAAATGGAATCTCTATGGAACTAAAATTGCCAAATGAGTAAGTATTGTAAAATTTCTTGCTTTTACTGTTAATCTATTTCTTCTTCTTGTCGTTACTGATGTCTTATTGCCGAATAAACACTAACCATGCCTATTAAAGACTGTACTGCAAAGAGCCAGGGCTAACATTTATTGGACTAACATTTATTTGGCTTTTATTAATTTAGCTAACATTTATTGGGCACCACAAAGGTCGAAGGCCGACCTTTTGTTCAGTGCCACCAAAGATTTGAAAACCTGTGCATCACCAGATGTGACATCTGGTTGGCTCGTACCCTCCGATCACCCCTACAAAAGACACAATATTTTTTTCTGCCTATATATTTAAATCTTCCATACACTGCTTATATAGAGATTCTATACTGTAATACCATACGGATATAATAAATGTCTTTTCAGTAAATGTGCTTATTTCTAAGAAATATTAATGAAAGATAATAAAAAAAAATTGGAAAATTTAATCAATTTTCTAAAGTTTAGTTATGTTAAGACGGGTACACAGCTGAAAAGAAAACGAACTTATATTCTGTTTAAAAGAAATATTACTTTATAACTTGTATGAACTGGAGAACTAAAAGGGAAATTTTAATTAAACATATATGTTTATGTATGTTCAAAAATTATCGTTAAACCTTATAAGCTATCTCAAATTTTGAATAATTCTGCCCTATCATCTCTATTTCTTGAGATCAGTTATCGTTGAATTATCATTTGACATGCCTGTTTGCATGTTGAATGGTAATTCAATGCTGTAATCTTACAAGTATTCACTAACGTGTTTACCTGCTGTCCTCCTTATAGTAATTTACCGTTAACATCATAAAGGTGAAGCTCGATTTATGAAAATAATACTTGACAGTTATATCTTTGGTATTCTGTAATCTTCCCCACTGCATGACAACGGCATATTAAATTATTTACTAAAGAAGTGCTTTTACTAATCAAGTTTTCATTAGACAGTTCCCAAAAGTGCAACTAATCGAGTTCTCATTCGCGTAAATTCATTATTGTGACAGTTGATTCCATATTCCTCATATTAGCAGTTAATTCCGGATATTTTCCGCACATTAATAGTATGAAATCATTCTGCCTACATTAATGTACATTAATATTGATCCTAAATATATTCATATGCAGGAAATATGTAAATACTTAAAATAAATTTAATTCGATTCTCTCTATCCTAGTGAAATTGCAAAATCTGTCTCAGAAATTTTTTAACAATATAAATAGTATTTAAATTCTTATGAATCTTGTTAACTACAGTTAACTCCTCTTAGGTTCTGCTGAAATTTAGCAATCAGTAATCTGGGTCGAGAATTTCTTAATCTAAAAATGTAAATCACCTTTATGCATAAGTTTCTTGATTGAAATGAACAAGTTTTCGATAGAGTTTTAAACTTGCTATTTTAAATGCAAAATTATGCAAACACTCTGATACAGGACATTGTTTAATTATCAAGTTTTTCTTCGAAGTAACTTAAAAGTCCCCGTTGAAGCATATATACTTCTTATATCAAAATCATTTTTCTTTCCTTTGGGTGTAGCATAACTTGAATTTTAATTCTTACTACAGGTGAGTGTACTGGATAAATATTAATTTGGTGTGCAAGTGGACCAAAATTAATTTTTTTATTACACTGATTTCATAATATAAGGAAAAAATAAAATAATTGGGAATATCACTTTTTCTTATCTATTGTGATTTATTTAGTACATTACTAAAATTAAGGCTAGCAGACAAGGTTGATATCACGGGTGGTTATACTGGCTTTAATTTCTCACCGTATCAAACATAGGTAAATTACTGTTTGAAATCATATCTACCTATCTATCTATCTATCTGTGTATCTATCTATCTACCAATTTATCTATCTATCTATCTATCTATCTATTTCTCTCTCTCTCTCTCTCTCTCTATATATATATATATATATATATATATATATATATATATATATATATATATATTATATATATGTGTGTGTGTGTGTGTGTGTGTGTGTGAGTAAGTAAGTATGTAAATGAATAAAAAATGAAAGATAAAAAATTAGTAATTGATAATGATCGTTAAATTCCAGTTAGTTAAAGTTCAGATCAGTACACCCAAATTTTTTTATAGATCTTAAGAACCATTAAGTCTGTTCTTATACTAAAATACGTGATATTATACTTCGAATAGCTACACATATTTTTTATGAATTTATGCTTGCATAAAATTAGACGAATTCAATTTTGCAAACTTGTGTGTGTCACTATTTGCAAATAAAAAAAATATATTGTTTGAAATATAACAAGCACTAAAGGCTTAACTGAATCATAAATTTCTAGTACAAACGACAGTAAAACATGACGTCATTCTTGCTATTATGACGTCAGTTCATTACATACATGTCTATACTAATTTAACTGCTCCTTTCCTTGAATAATATTTAGAATAAATTCATCGCCTGATCTCTTATTCCACCTCTCCCAGATCAGTTATATTTCATTTAAATAAATTAATATGTATAAACGAGGATGAGTTACAGATTTTAATCATGGCGTAAAATTATTTCCAGTAATTGGGATTTCGAATTTTCTCGAAAGAATATATCTAAATATATACGCAAATGGAAATTAAAAAACAATACAGCTCATTTTCAAAATCTGGTGATGAATTTAAGTATTGGACTATTCTCGGAGCAGTTGCTATCGAAAACGATATTTGCGAAAATTTCTGCTTTATTTACGGAAGGAATGTAGCTACCAAATACGAAAATGGTGGGGAAATAAACCATAGCTATAGAACTTTTTACAAATTTCAGGAGAATTGGTCGAAATTGAAGAAATTTTTAAATAAACAACAACAAAGTTATGCATATATCATTAATTTTTTTTTTTATATATGTAGGAAGATACTCTTGAGTCTAATGAACTAAAAGCTGATCAATATTTTAAAGCAAAAATAAATACAGGTGATTATATGCAAATACATGTAAAATTTAAGTAACTTTTTATGAGATTTTTTATAAATGCAGTTATAAATCAGTACCTAGAGCCAAATATGTAGTTCATTATTACCACGTTTTTATTAACTCGCCTTCATGTTTGTCCAGTACAAATCTTGCAATCGATTTTTAACTAACTTCCCGACTAGCTAAACATTTGAAACTTTCAGAATAGCTCAGAATACAATGATAATGCATTATTTTAATACTTTTAGCCATCTTTAAGCAGGATTGAATTCATATTCAGTTAATTTTGTTTTGTATGGAAAAATAGTTCGGAAAAATCCGCAAGGTGGCGCTTCGGTGAATCGAATTGATCCGCAAGATGAATCGAATTCAATGCTTGCACTTTTTGCGTAACGGCATTTGACAATTTTGAAAACAGAATACATGTGAATATAGTTTGTTTACAAAAATATTGTGAGAAAAAATTTAAAAACATATAAAAGTTAGCAGTTTATAAAGTCTGTGGATAGTGGAAACGACTACAAAGTGATTAAAATTAAATAAAAGAAAGTGAAAAATAATAATTAAGTGAAGTTTTGTGCAATACATAGAATTGTCAAATTTATATGATTCAATAGAAAATTTAAAAACGTGGTATATAAAAAGTTATTTTTATCTTGTAATTATAATTTTAGTATTACGATAAATCTGCTTGAAGAATTTCATAGACATATCGTGGTTATATTTTGAGTTATCAGAGTAGTTTGGATTTTCGCTGAAAAATAAATTATATAGAAAACACAATCAAAGTTTTCCCTTGTATTGAATAGAATGGAAAACTTTGATTGTGTTTTGCAGCATTTGTTCTTTTTTAATCTCTCTAATTCCATCTCTAATTATCGTACAGAAAAAAAAAATAAAAGCAGATTTAGAAAAATAAATTCCCATTCTTTAAGAAACAGGACTAAAAAAATCGGATAAAATAGATGTTTAAAACGTAGTTATATACGTTAAAACCTACAACACAAACTAAAATACAAAGAAAGGCTTTAGCAGATCTGAAAATACTAAGTACAGACAAAAATTAACCCACGTGTTACGAAAACATGACATTTATTAACTCTGACACAAAAAGACAATGACATTCCGGAAGATTATGAACAGAATGATTAGAGTACAGAAGAATTCTGAGAAAATCGCTTGGAAGGCCATTCATTTTTCTTTTACGGGCACCGAAGATATTTAATATTTAGGTTAGCTCATTACCTGATCTCAGTTATAACTCTTCAGGTAATGAACTTAAGGCATCCGATAACGATTAAAATATCGATTTTGAGGAAAATTCCGATTTTTTTATTTTTAATTCCTGTTCTTTAAAGAGAATCATTTTCTGTGTCTGGAACTACTTTTAATTTTTCTACACGATTATCGTAAATGAAAGTAGAAAGCTTAAAATGGGATCAAAGCTGTCAATTTCACAACAAGTGAAAAATTTGTGTTTTCTGAAGAACTTTTTTGAGCAAAATATGTAAAGGACTACTGTGATATCTCAAAATAAGATCAAAATAAGGTCTATAGAAGTTTTCATGCACGTT
The DNA here is from genome assembly GCA_907164885.2 of Dolomedes plantarius. Taxonomy (NCBI): domain Eukaryota; kingdom Metazoa; phylum Arthropoda; class Arachnida; order Araneae; family Dolomedidae; genus Dolomedes; species Dolomedes plantarius. Next base: position 59,749,112 of record OU015496.1, on the reverse strand, counting down.
TGTGAAAATACTATAAATGTAATGAACTACAGATTTGGCTCAAGTAATATTATTGATTGATTTATAGCCGCATTAATAAAAAAATTCATGAGAAATGACTGAAATTTTGCATGTAATTGCATATAATAGCCTGTATTTTTTTTAGATTTCAAAATATCGATGAGCATTTAGTAGTCCACTAGCTGAATACCTGTGCTTCGCTACGGAGTACATTCAAATTAAATACAATGGTTAATGTATGCAATTAATGCCAAAAAAATATATTTTGAAAAAATATCGTAACGGATATTACTATAGACAAAATAATGTAGAAGAAAATATTCAAATTAAATACAATAGTCAATGTATGCAATTAATTTGTATGTTTAATATCCATAAAACGTACTAATTTGAATTAAATTCTTAAAACTTCCATCTCAATTAGTCTAGTGGTTAAATTTTATCTTTACCGTATTTCAATATTTTTTTGTCAATTTATTTCGTTGTTATGCACGTGACGCAAAATTAATTTAAAGTATCACAAAGAGAAAAAACTCCGTGGTCATTAATTAATAAATTAAATTCTAAAAATTGATCTTTAAAAATTCACCACAAATCAGGAAATGGAGGCAAAGATTCGAAAAAGATTTCATTTTAAAGGAAGGTTTATGATCTTTGTCCTGATATAAATTTTATAACCCTCAGATTATTATTTTAAATGAAAACTTTAAAAAAAAAGCTACAAAAAAGCTTAAAAATATTATGTTAAAAAATTAAGAAGTATTTCTCAAAAACCTTTCTTAGCGCACCCCTACACTATAAGAAGAATCGCCATGCAAACATTCAGCCTTTTAGGTCCAGCGGTTTGGTCTGTGCGTTATCTGTCAGTCAGTCAGTCGCTGAACTTTTACATAGATTTTACTCATGAATGCCCTACGTACGTATGATAATAATAAACTAATATTATTTGTATAATTTTCTTTTTTGTAGAGATAGAGCCGTTTATGTCAAAATTTTCTCAATTGGGATCAAAGGTACTCAATTTTCTAAAACAATTCATAGCCCTGGAGTATATTCCCATCATTTTATCATTTTGGCACTATATTTCCTCGAAAAATAAGACACATTTTTTTGGAAGCACGGTTTTTGAAAAAAATTGCTCCGAACGTTGTCAGATACTTTCAAATCTAAAACACGAACAAAACAGGTTCTAGAAGTTCTAAAAAGATTAAGTAGAGGTAAAAATTAACGCTTGTGTTACAAAAACATGACATTTATTAACTATGGCACAAAAAGACAATGACATTCCTGAAGATTGCGAATACAATGGTTAGAGTGCCGAAGAATTCTGGGAAAATCGTTAGGAAGTCCTTAATTTTTCTTTTACCTGAAGAGAAGATATTTAATATCTTGGTTAACGCATTGCCTAATCTACAGTTATAGCTTCTTAGTAATGAACTTAAAACTATAACATTCAGTCAAAAACATTAGTTAATCCATTTCCTTGGATGAATTACTTAGTACAGTGATTCTCAAAAGGTTTTCAGCGATACTCTCGGGCAGGGGTGGGCATTAAGTCGATTGCGATCGACCGGTGGACAACCAAGACATTTTGAGGTGACCGCCTTTACAAAGACCTAAGACAAGCATACTAAAAGAAACATATTTATGGAACATGTTACTAACTGTAACTACGAGAACTAACTTTAGATGAAAATGATTTATTTTTCAATGTATTTTGAATTGTTTGATAATAGATGCATCATTTGATATTATTATTTTGTGGCTATTATTATTATGTTTGTATCTTGCATTTTGCTTTAAACGTGATTTTAAAAGAGTAAGTTTTTTTATTGTAATTATGTAGGTAAGTATATTCCTTATTTATTATTAAGTTCTAATAAATATTGTAGACCTTTTTTTTAAGCTCACCACGCCTAAGCCACTCGGTGGACCGCAACACCTTGAAATAATTAGAAGTAGTCCTTACTCTGGAAAAGTCTGTCCATCCCTGCTCTAGTGTGCTGTAAGACGTCACAAGTGTGCCGCGACAATTTTTTTGGTGATAAACCAAAAAATGTTAGTAAAGCCCCAAAATAAACTAAAACTTAATTTGAAATAATTACATTCCCATCTGATACGCTATGACGCAAATAGATGTACTCGTTTTTGAGGAATAACTAGCTACTCTCAAAGGCCACAAGTGTTAAGCTTGATATAAAAAATTTGTGCTCTAGGTATCAATCACAAGTCTCACAATAATAAGAGCATTACTTACTCTATATCCTGGGATGAATTACCTAGTACAGTGATTCTCAAAAGTTGTTCCGTGGTACTCTAGGGTGCAGTGAGACCGGTCAAGGGTGCCGCGATAATTTTTTGGTGATAAAAAAAACAAAATATTAGTAAAGCCATAAAATCAAATGAAACTTAATTTGAAGTAATTTTTCTCCCATCTGATAGACTATGACACAGATGGATGTACTCATTTTTGAGGTATAGCTAGCTACTCTCAAAGGCCACAACTGTTAAGCTTTATATCAAACATTTATGCTCTAGGCATCAATTGCAAGTCTCACAATAATAAAGCAAAACCATTTTTATCGGTTTATATTGTGGTTCCCTAGTGTAATACTGCACTGAATTATACATACAAGCTACATTTACAGGTGCAAATAGCAAGTGACATTTCATGGTTAGACTTTCAAAAAATATATGTTTGCTCGCGGTTATGTCTAAATCTTTAAATACAGATTTAATTGACCACAAATATTTTTCTTTATTATAAAATTTTAAGATTATTGAAAAGATGTGTTCCTGTAATCCAAATTATTACACCTCGTTGATAAGTAATAATTTGATCCTATAGAAATTTCCAAAAAGATACTTTTTAACATTTCTTTTTTTGTGAATTTGCCCTCCAAACCGAGTTTTTACAGCACTGTTTCTTACGGATTCTTTTACTCCAAGTTATACAAAAAGTTATAGAAAGGTAAAATAATATTGAATATAACATGAATCTTATCGAGAGTACCTCTTAGCCTTTTTAATTTCAAATTCGGAGATTTTAAATCAAAAAGGTGAAGTTAAACAATTATCACTTCAACGCGTTTCTGTTTCTTGATTGACCACAAATCTTCTTTTTACTACTAGACAGAAATGTTATTACAATCTCGTATTCCTAAAATCCATATTTCTACACCGTGAGGAAAAGTTGATGTGGTGGTTGTTGTTAATGCTTCCTAGCCGCAAGTGTTCCAGACCAGGTCTATACAGACTTTTGCGGGGTGAGGAACATAGCTTAGGTTTACAAAAGACCCATAAGGGTAACAGTCCGTCTTAGCTACTAGTTGTCATCTCAATTTTTAACAAGCATCTCCAGGGACAAGTTTTGGAAGAATCGTACCCTCTCTCACCCTCTCTGACTTCCTAGAGGGACATTCCGGTCTACGGATTTAACATCCCCATAACAGGCCTAGACACGGTGATATTTAATTGAGTTTGTCAGGAATCAAAGCAAGCAAACAAACAAAGCGCTACCCTTAGGGTACCTCGGGCACGGAAAAGTAAAACTTTGATCTTACAGAAATTTTTTAAAAAGACAATTTTTTAAAAGTGTTTTTAAAGTTTTTTAAAGACCTTTTTTTAGAGTTTTCGATGAAAAAAAATGCCCAAAAAACCGATTCTAGCAGATTCAACCGACCCCCCCCCCCCGCCGGATTCCATTATTTACTTGTAGAAAGTTATGGAAATGAAAAAGAATTTCCTTTTTAATTTCTAATTCAGAGGATTTCAACCGGTAAGATGTATGTAAGCAATGATTTGTTCCACAAGTTTTTGTTTCTTTATTGAACCCACGCAATTTTCTTCATTACCAGACAGAAAGATTATTAAATGCTTGTATTGCTGAAATCCATATTTCTCAACCTTGTTGAAAGGTAATTCTTTGATCCTACATAATTTGTTTTTAAATATCTTTTTTATAGTTTTCTATGAAAAAATGCTCAACAAATCGATTCATAAGATTTAAGAATCTATATTTTTCCGGATGTATTTACTTCCTTCCGAAAAATTATAGAAAAATAATATTATATTAAGATGAATCGTATGATGAATTCGCTTTTTTAATGTATAATTCGGAAATTTTAAATCAGCAAGATGGATGTAAGCAATTATCATTTCAATACGCTTTTGTTTCTTGATTAGCCACAAATCTTATTCTTTACTACTAGATAAAAAAATTATCACAAGGTCTTATCTATAAAATCCATATTTCTGCACCTCGAAGAAAAATGATACTTTGATCCTATAGAAATTCTTTAAAAAGATTATTTTTTTAAAGTTTTCTATAAAAAAATGTCCGACAAACTAATTCATGAGATTTAACAGTTCTGCTTTTTTTTTCCCGGATTCATTTACTTCCTTTCAAAAATATATAGAAAGGTAAAATAATATCAAGATGAATCGTATCAAGTATACCTCTTCAATTTTAAATTTCTAATTCGAATAATTTAAACCAGTAAGGTGCATGTAAGCAATTATCACTTCCACACGTTTTTTGTTTCTGGTTCATTAAAAATTGAGTTAATTTTTTCTGCAGCTATATTCCCTAAAAGAAAAACATATTTTCATTTTTACTAATCACTTTCTGATGTAAAGAGGTTTTAAAGTAATATCGCAACACGTACACTCACACTCATGCATAATTAATATGTATTTCCGTGGCATTGCTGTTAACAGATAAAATTACGCTGCGAAAAAATATATAAGTTGTTGAAGTGTCTGTTATGTTTATTGCCGTATCCCGAAATTGGATTTTTTTTTTCGTTTACGTTTAAATTATGTACTTTAATATATTTTAGCCACTCCTATTGAACTCAATTTATCTGATGATTTAATATTTATAAACGTTAATAAGAACAAATGTAGCATATTTAATTCAAATGTGAGTTGTCTTATATGAATACTTCAGGTTGAGAAAATACTCCTTTTTATTGTGTGTGTGAAACAATTTTTGTGTGTGTGATATATATGGATGCTATGTTATAGGACATCTAGATGGAATAGTCTAATTCATATTTGAAAATTCACAGGTTTTCTGATAAATAATGCCATATCTGAAAAGCTAATATTTTTGTTTTGTTTTTTTGTCGTTTTTTCTGTGTTTTTATGAGGGTTTGTTACGAAATTCAACGCATCACTGATATACAGTGGGATGCGAAAATAAAATTTTGTGTTTTCTATATTAAAATTATTGAGGAAAACCGATGAAATGTCTATTCCTATATATTTCAATTCAATTTTTGTTTCATCTAATATATATGTACTCAAACTGCAACCCTGCCAAATGCTTCTTGTGTTCGACCCGAAACAATCACATTCATTTTACTCAGGACAATTTATAATCACAATTTTGGAAATTTTACAAAACCGTACAATTATGGCTACTTGATGCTTACCTATGCATCAAAATATCTTTGTAAATGATCCTGTTCTAAAAGTAAATATGCGTTGAACTTATCTAGAATTTGGCTTACTAATACTTACCTTGATCCCGTATTAAGATTAACATATAGCAAGTATAAAGCTGATTTGTTTAAACTGGTTAAAATTTTGTTTGATATTAAAAATCCCACTGACTTTTACATAAAAGCTTGAATTCATTTCGGTTTTGAGTTATAGTTTTTACTTTATTATATTATAAGGCATATTGTACTATTGCGTACCTCGTAAAGTAGCAAACATATGCATTTGGCCCGAGATAAAAAGGTTGATTACGATTGATCTAATGCATTGAAAAACAGCTAAGTCGAGAATGACCAAGTCCTACTGGTGAAGGGGTTTGGTTTATATATGCTTATATATGGTCCATAGTGTAGACAATATTTCACAAAAATATTAAATGTGCTTTATCAATTTCCTAACCTTTTTCCCTGTTATAGAAATTTTATATTACTAGAACACAGAAAATATTCAATTTTTTATGTAAAAAAAAGCGTTTTTCTCTTAGATTTCCCACACATATCCCAAAAGGAAAAAAAAAATCCTGAATATATCGCAATCTTGAATTATTCAGAGCGCGAGTTTTTATCTTTGAACTGAATTTCTTGGAAAATTTTACTGTTTACACTACATTTTCGAATTTGATCTATGACCTGTCACTTTCTTCCCTGTCATCTGCTTTGAGTAGCACTGCACGTAGATGTGCGGTAGTCCTTACTGCCTTTTTCTCCCATTTAACTCTCGCTTTCAGTTCTCTGTTTATTTTCCTTATGTTCACTCCTATTTTATCGCATCGTTGCTAGTCTTGTCACTTTTCTCCAATTTTTATATATTTCGTTCGCTCAGAAAAAAAAATAAATAAAGGTTCACCCTAAACTTTTAAAGAGGATTATATGGTACTTATTCCTGTGAATTCTATTTATTTATTTTTTGCTGTTTGTCACTCACTTACGGAGCACGTGGATCTCATAAATTTGAGAGTTCTTTGTTCTTTATGCTCGAGATAAAAAAAAAAAAAAATCTTCCAATTTCTTGGCATTAGAATTTTCGGTAGGGATATATTGTTTTCATGTATTACCAGTTTTGTACAGTTTTTAGCGTAGAATTACGTTCCTCAGTAAGGGTTCTTCAGGAAGAAAAAAACTGTCCGTCCTGCGTCGCGAGTTAAATTTGGGCAGCGCGCTAAACCGTGTATCAGTAACCAACCTCCACCATTTGCACGGTGCAAATTTCCCCTCCGATTTTTTTAACCTAAAGAATCGTGTAACATTTTCCAATTAAAGGTTTCAAAATGTTTTTATTTCTTTAAACTGATAACAGATGACAGTACCAATTGTAGTCAAGTCAACCCTCTGTGATATTCAATTCCTATCATTCTCCGTGACATTCAATTTTCATTTAAAATGATAAATAACATGAAACTAGTCAATTTGTCTCATCGAGGTCTTTATAAGCATCAATTTAACTTACGTTCATCAATACTATTTTAATACATTGAATAAATGCATTCATTTGTTTGTTATTAGAACGGTTCGAAGTTTTTAAAGAGAACTAAGAATTCAACGTCAGAAAAATCTGTCCTGTGTCATATTCTCTTATTCACTCACATTCCTCTCCTTATTCTTATTCCTTCTAATCTCTTCTCTTATTCCTCTCATTCTCTGTGATACAAACTCTTAGTCCTTAATGATGAATAACACGAAACTAGCAATATTGTTTCACTAAAATCTTAATTAATGCAATTTTTGCTTCGCTCGCCAAATATTTTTTTATTATTGTATTAAGAAATTAATTTTTATGCTATTACATCGGTTCTATAGCTTTTAAAATGAACTAAGAATCCATCTGCAGTCAAGTCCACCCTCTCTGATATTTACTTCTTATCATTTTCCGTGGCAGTCAATATTCCTTCCAAATGATGAATAACAGGAAACTAGTTAAGTTGTTTCGTTGAAAGCCTTTATTAGCATAAATTTTACTTTCATTCGACAGGTCTCTTTTAATATATTGGAAAAATACGTTTGTTTGCTATTACAACGATTCTAAAGTTTTTAAAGAGAATTAAGTTTTCCTACGGCAGATCTGCCCTCTATGATATTCTCTTCTTATCATTATCTGTGATATTCACTTTTCGTCCCTAATGATGAATAACATGAAACTAGCCATACTCTTTCACTAAGATCTCTATTTGCGTAATTTGTGCCTCGTTCGCTAAGAAATCTCTAATATTATAGAAAAAAATACATGTGTCTGCAATTACATTGCTTTCGAAGTTTTTAAAAGAAACTAAGATTTCCCCCGTAGATGAGTCTGCCTTCTGCTATATTCACTTCTTTTCATTCTCTGCGATATTCAATTTTATTCCCTCATAATGAATAACATGAAACTAGTCATATTGTCTGTCAGAGAACACTATTAGCGAAATTTTTGTTTCTGTTTGCCGAATAATTTTTATTATTGGATTTAAAAAATACATTCATCTGCTAATACATAGGTTCCATAGCTTCTAAATCGAACTAAGAATCCATTTGTAGTCAAGTCTATCCTCCCTTATAGTCAGTGCCACCCAGAGACTTTACGGGGCCTGGGGCAAACTTCTGTTGGGTGCCTCAAGACATCTGATTAATCGAATAATTTCTTTTTATTTTTTTGGGAAGCCCCTTTTTTCAGGAGTTTATTTTGAATTTTGAAGTACGGTACAAGTTTCAGAATTTTCTTTCGGAGGAAATCTAATAAATAAATTTTTAAAAATTTTTTGGGGCCCCTCCGGCAGTTGGGGGCCTGGGGCAATTTGCCCCAGTTGCCCCCCCCCCCCCTCTGTGCGGCCCTGCTTATAGTCACATCTTCCCATTATCCGTGAGAGTCAGTTTTCCTTGCAAATGATGAATAACATGAAACTAGTCAAATTGTTTCACTGAAAGGCTTTATTAGCGTAAATTTTACCTCCTCTCGACAACTCTTTTAATCCATTGAAAAATACGTTTGATTACTATTGCAACGGTTCTGAAGTTTTTAAAAAGAATTAAGGTATCCAACGGCAGACAAATCTGCCCTCTATGATATTTTCTTCTTATCATTCTCTGTGATATTCCCTTTTCGTCCCTAATGATGAATAACATGAAACTAGCCACTCTGTTTTATTCAGATCTTTATTTCCGTAATTTGTTCCGCCCTTCGCTAAGAAACCTTTTATATTACAGAAAAAATACATCTGTCTGCAATTTTATCGGTTCCAAAGCTTTTATAAAGAACTAAGATTTCAGCTGTAAATGAGTCTGCCTTCTGAAAATATTCACTTATTTTCCTTCTCTGCAATATTCACATTTATTCTCTCATAATTAATAACATGAAACTAGCTCTATTGTTTCACAGAGAACTCTATTAGCGTAGTTTTTGCTTCTGTTGGCCAAATAACTTTTATTACTGTAAAAAAAATGCATTTGTCTGCTATTACATCTGTTCCATAGCTTTTAAACCGAAGCAAGGATCCAACTGCAGTGAAGTCTACCCTCTGGAACAAACAGTACTGATATTTCACGGTGAAATCAATATTTCATCTGAATGATGAATAACACGATACTAGTTAAATAGTTTCACTGCGAGCGTAATTTGTACGCCCGTTCGTCAAGAAACCTTGAATATTTTAGAAAAATACATTTGTCTGTCATTGCATCATTTCGAAATTTAAAAAAGAAACAAACAAAACGAAAAAACTCTAAGAATCCATCTGTAGTTAAGTCTACCCTATGTGATATTAATATTTTTCATTCTCTGTGAAAATCTCTTTTCCTCCCTAACGATGAAAATTTTAAAACTAATCATATTGTTTCACTGAGAGCTTTATTAACGTATTTCCCCCCCATTTATTATCATAGAACAAAATACGGTTGTATGCTCCATGTCTGGGCCGGATATGGGCAAGTTAAATCCGTAGATCGGAAAGTCCCTATATGAGGTCAGAGAGGATGGGAGAGTGTACGATCCTCCCAAATGCGGTCCTTGGAGGTGTTCGGTCAAAATTACAGTCGCTCCTAGATAAATCGGATTCCGACCCTTGTGGTGCTATTATAAACCGGAGCCTCCCTATACAACTCGCTAGCCTATATGGACCTGTTCTGGAATAAAATGCGACCAGTTCGCATTAGAAACAACAACAACAATGTTTGTATGCAATTAGAGGGCTTCCAAGGTGTTTTTTTACTGATATTTTAACTGTAGTCAAGTGGTTCCTCTAATTTAAATATCCGTTATCCATGAAATTTTTTCTACTAAAAAAATACATCTTTCCCGCTATTAAATCGGTTGCAAAGTTCATATACTAACATTCAAATTGTTATTTAAATGTTATCTATCAGAGTTTGATCACAGCTTGTTGTAGACTTCGTGGTCGAATTCGTTAGTTTAAACACGTTAGAACCTGCGGAACCTTTATTGAAAAATTATTGTGAAGATAAAATTTTATAGACCATGAAATTTCATTATAAAACTTGCCCTAAACTAACATGATGTGCGTCCACGGAATTGAAGATCAAAAAGGACAGTGATTCCAACCATTATGTCTAATAATTTTTAAAAATTGCAAAACTTCCCCTTTGTTAACATACTGTGTGCTGGCAGTTATGACCACCCAACCTGGAAGAGTGCCAAGAATCGATTCTTAATGATAGGTAGGAAGGAATAAAGCACGCTATTTCTTTACCACCACACGAAATCATGTGCATTCAGTTTTCCTTCGTACATTGAATAGTAGAAAACAATAACTATGAGATGATTCTATAATTAAAATTATAATGATAGTAAAATACAAAAATCCTTATTATTATTCATCTATCCCACGTGATAACAATATCTTCCAAATTTATATTTCTATGAATGCAACATTTATACATGCGTGTTTATACATGCTCAGGTACGCACCTAGAAATGATCATCGATGATAAAGCGTGCTGTGTACTAACGCTATTGGATACACTCACCTCAATGTTAACATTTAAAGAAAATATTTCTGCTCTTTACAGCTGCATAAAAGCTGATAATCAAACATGAATGGTATTTTCAGGTAGCCTGAAATTTTCTACCCCTTTCAACAGCATTTCTTTAATCAATTCCGTGCACCAAAGGAATTTACGAGCGTTTATACTATACCAGATTTTTCCCCGAATAATTTAAATTATAAATTTTACACCTTCATTAATTTTTCATTTAAAAAAAACGAAAAATGAATGAAGGTGCACAATTTCTTTCTCTATTACGGAGTACAATTTAAAAAAAAATCTTTAAATCCAAATCGGCAATCCTTGGACACATTTTCTCCATAGGTTTGTACACAGCAGCCTTAAATACTATTTGCATTGACAGCATGAATAAATACAGTTAATGCAAACCTACGGAAGATTTCATTTAGTAAAATAACAAAACAATGATTTACACAAATTATACAAGTGAAAATGTATTCACTATTAGATAGTACAAACTATGATTTATGTCATAAGTCCATCAATTATTTCTGTTATTTTAAAATATGTTTAAAAATCATATTCTAAAAAAATCTAAAACACAAATTTCAGACTTTATATTTTATAGTTTCCTGCAAGCATTTAATTCGATATTAATTTTATAATATAAGAATTTAATAATATAAGAAGCACAGATAAACGCTATAATGGGTATTCCACAAAATCAATATGTTCCGTACAAATCTGAAGTAAATACAAAAATAAATTATCTGTTATATACACTATATTATTAAAAGAACTTTTATATAATAAATTTTCTTCTTTTCCAACGTATCGGTGACAGTCCCGACAAAGAAGAAACAAAATTAAGAGCCATTTTGAGTACACGATATCTTATTGAAACTTTCTCTGTGGGAAAAACAGAGAAACACAAATTTTCAAACAATTTCATGTTGAAATATTAAGGGCTTAGCTTGGTTTGTTTTCGATAAGCTATCAAAATTTTTAGAAGATTTTGGTTGCAGTGTATTTTGACATTTGTTGTGCATCGTGATGATGAACTGAGACAGTTTGAAAAAGACATACATGTATAAAAATACATCTCATGTATTTTATGGGTTTTCAGGAAATTAAAACCTTTTAAATTATTATTATTCATATTTCATAAAGTTTTCTGCATTTTGCTTGCAATGTCTTTTGACATTCGTTGTGCATCGTGATGATGAATTGAGACGGTTTGAAAGATTCAGATATGTATAAAAAAATACATCTTATGTATTTTATGGGTTTTCCTTAAATTAAAACCTTCAAAATTATTACTATTCATATTCCATAAAGTTTCCTACATTTGAAACACTAAAATATGAACTTATATTTATACAGTTGCGGAGCACTGAATTCATAAAATAAATATTATATGATCTTTGGTTAAAATGCGTCGAACAACTTTTAAAGTCAAAGGATGCAAACCTCATGATAATATGTTGTTGCTTTTGTTTGACAATGCTAGGCCCTTGTCAATCGAGAGCGCCGCACAAAAACCCTAAGAATCGTAAGTGGCTTTTAATGGGAGTATCGTATAGGTGAACCAACACCACCTCATGATGCCACCTCAATTTTGATCGATCAACCCCCGGGACGACATCTGGGTTGATCGTACTTCCCCCACCTGCTGACTTCAAAGAAGCCCTTTCCAGTCTACGGATTCAACATGCCCATCCGGCCTAGACACGAATCTACGAGGGAGGGAACTTAAATATTGGCAATACTGTTACAGAGCCCCCACACAGTATAACCCATGAAAGCAGCTTATACCACATCTACGTCACTTGCCTTTACTTCAGAGCGAATGAGCTCTCCCCACAAACGTCACACGCCTGCACAGTGAGATCATGAACACAGACATGTTTTAGTTACCAGTCTATTGTACGAAATAATTTGTTACATCGTACTGTTGGAAGGAAAATGCTTGTGCGAAAACTGCGGCTGATCTATTTGCTTTCTGGGGCTGGGTAGTGCTCTACCATTCCTAATATTCCCCGGTCTCTGTGTCTTTGGTCTCATCCCAAGATGAAGGAACCGCTAGTTTATTCCACCAGCGATTTTGCAGGCTGTAGACCGCTTTTTCCAAAGGATCAATAGATCAGGTGCTGCCAATGGTATCCTGTAGCTTCCAGGACATCAGCAGCGGGAGATAAACAATGCTGGTTACTACTTTGAAGGGCTATTAAAGTTTCGTTTCTGTCTCAACTGTATAATTTGTACATACGTAGTTGCCACTATTAAAGTTACATCCTATGCATTTAATGGCGCTTGCGGGATTCAATCTGAGGACCTTCAGTACCGAAAGCCGACGAGCTACCAGTAGGCTACCTTTGGCCTTCCTCATACTAATATCTAGACACATAATTTATTTTTTCTAATTGTACTCTCTACACCCATATATTCTTGCATATTCATATGTGCTATGCATTGCATATCTGGCAATGTAAATATCCATTCTTATCGATGTTTTAAAAAAAACAGTATAAAATGTTTAGCAGTTTTATTAATGAAAGATTGTGCAAAGCTCCTTTCCCCTATTTTCAACGTCTTGTCTTTAGAATTCTGAGAATAATCTTTAAAGATATTTCCAAAAAGTAAATATTATTCAACACAATCTTCAAAAATTTTCTAAATCTATTTTTTTTTTTATGGATTCGAAAAGATAAACTATCTTATTAGCTCTCCTGTATGAAAATAATGCAAAAAATAAATAAATAAATAACAGATATGATGGTTCATCAGATTTTTAATTAAACGGACATGTACTATTCTTAAAATTTAGATTTTAAAAGCAAAATTTCAAATTTGTGACGCATTTTGGATACGCAAAACTATCTTATTAAACCCATTTCCGAAAAAGGAATCCTTACGCTGCGGTGAGGAAGAAAAAAATACTATTTCATATATCTCTCCTTCCTTAAAAAATGTTTTTAAATTTTCATTATATGGTGAGATTTATTTAATGTGTTGAGGGAGGGATTTTGCAATGAAAGAAGAAGGAAAATTTTAAATAAGTAATGGGAAGAACATTTCCTTTTAAATGAATTTTTGCTGACATTTGGACGTTTTATTTTATGTTATTTATTTTTCTCTTTTTGCATAGACTAGCCAATTTATAGAAACCCCAAAACTAAAATTTGAAAGGAGATTCCTTTGAACATATTTAATGCACTGATAATTATCAAAATTTTAGAAGAGGAAAGATTTTTAAATTCTCTCAATTTACAAAAGAAATTTAAAATTTTTCATTTTCGACCCTCCCCAGTATATTTCTCTTTAAGGTTCTTTTTCTTTATTTATAAAATTTAAAGATCTGTTAAACATTAAAAAGCCAACGCAAAGAGAAAATCTTTTTTCGAAGGTTGCTGAGTTCTTTTATAATTGCATTTTTTGTAATATAATAAAGTCCTGCTTTGTGAATAATTATGAAATTCAACCCATATTTTGTTATTGAAATGGATTCTTAATAGATAATGAATTAACACTTATTATTTATTTACTTACAAAAAATAATTTTTTGCATTCATAAATGACAAAATTATGATGATTTACTGAAAATTGCATTTGTTACTCTTTTTAAATAATAAAAATTAATGATTTAGTTACTTTTTTTAAATAATAAAAATTAATTATTTAGTTACTTTTTTTAAATAATAAAAATTAATTATTTAGTTACTTTTTTTAAATAATAAAAATTAATGATTTAGTTACTTGTGTAAATTTTGGATATATTGATTGGAATTTGAACGCTGTTTGGTAAAAAAGGATTACTCGGGGAAAACTAATGTTCTCAAGTTTTCCGACATCTTAGCAAATTAATGAATATATGATTTCCATAGCGTTTGAGGAATGTTAAAGTTAATCGATTAAATATGAAACCAAATTGTAAAGCAAGATTGTAAAGAAAATTTCCCTGAAAGATAAGCTTTATATATCTGAACCAAAACAAGATGTTGGGAGCTTTTTTTATAAGAAATCTATTATTGGTATTTCAAACATTGAGATGTGGATAACAGGGTTACTGCGAGAAGACCATTGTATTGAGATTGATATTATTTTGACGTTACAACGTGTATGAGCCCCAATAAGGCCACCGTGAGCTGGTGTAATGTATATTCTGTAGCCGCTGAGTGTTGAAGAAGATTGTAGAGAAAATTTGAATGCAATCCTTAAAAAGAAAACATAGCAGTCTTAAAAAATCAGAAAATGATGCAATAAAAAAGAATTTCTTTCCCAAGATTGGAACTATGGACTGCTTTGTATGAGCTCTTTTACCGAACAGCTAAGCGTTAATTCTCGACATCAGTTGTAGAAGAGTGTTTCACGGAAGGACAAATCGTTGAATTCCGTCTGGCAGCCTGATGGACGAAATTTGGACCGACTAATGCCAACTAAGCACTGCTTTAACGACATTTTTAGAAGAATAAATCAAGTCTGTGTCAGATGGATTAGCTATAAAGGAATGCTTTCCTTAATTCTTCCTCGCCCCCTTGGTTCCGATCGCAAATAAAGAGACGCGATATTATACAGAGATGCTTATACTAGTATTTAATACATATTTGCATTTCTACCAGTGTTCCATTATGTTGCTGAATTTTGGGGACATATCCTCCCATGTCTGGAACAAGCAAGACCATGTCTCCATTACGTTCAGAGGAATGCGATTTCAATTTAAGATGGCCCAACAAGGTTTGGAGTCTGACTTTAGCCAGTTGTTATCTCAATTTTGATCAACTCTGGGAGAGGGAGAGGATGCAATTATTTGGTGTGTACCCAAAGACTAGCAATAAAACCTTCCATAAATTACTAGCTATTCCGAGCTGATATGGTCCAATATATGTACAGGAACTTAGTGGTATTCTTTAAGTTGATCACAGGTCTATGAACTGGAATGATAGCGTAGTGAAGATACGTTACCCATTGTTAGATATGAACTCTTGGGACGTTTATTGATGAAGGAAGAAAAATCCTAATCGATGCGACTGAAAAAGTGGTGGATACATAGGAGTACAGCAATAACTCAACATTTTTTTTAATAATCATTCTTGTATTTGAGAGTTGGAACTGCAAACTATTTCAAATATTTTTTCTCTAATTGTCACCTGATGCAATGGTTTTCAGACAAGAAGAAAAACTGATAGAGTAATCATAACTCCTTACCATAAGTTGTATTATCCTAATTCATTTCCTTTACTGTTGACAAACAGCCATGTGGAATATCACTTTTAACAATTGTAAATTTTGTCGGACTTGCATGGTCAGACTTTATGGTCTATCATAATAGTGAAAAATATTTTGCTGATAAGGAATTAAAATAGATTTCTCAAGTATTCCTCTATCATAAATTTCTTCCTCTTCATTTTTTATTTATTTTCCTGGAGGCATCGGATTCCCCATATATCCCTTTTAAATGCCACCTCCAAACTCTATTTAGAATGCGCCTAGAATAGTTATAATATTCAGCCAACAAAGTATAGTTTTCTTTGACATATTTTCTTTTCTTTTTCTAAATTTATCTGAATATATCAAACACACCACTCTTCTGTTGCGTCCTGAGAAAACATTATGTTAGTTTGACTCGTATGTTTACGAATCACGTATAAATTGCAGGCCTGCATATTCTACCTGATCTTAAATGTTTATTTTGATTTTAATAGCAAACTGGTACAAAGATTTTCATGATACCTTTATATGCAATGTAAGTATGAGCATTATACGTTCTATGAAAATGTATATTGTTTTTATCAGTGGATGTGAATTTTGACAAAAGGTTGTGGAGATAATATTTTTGTTCAATTTCGTCTTTATGCTGTGTTTGTTCTAAAATGAGTTATCTGAAGATAGTGAAAGTTTTAAAGTGAACTATAATTGAGAAAGGGAAACTTAAATAAACGTTTATGTATATACGACTTTTATAATACATTGAGAAGAAGTTTAGTACAGAAAAAAAAAAAAAAATTCATGAAAATTTCTTGGAGTTCGGATTGAAATCCTCGTAAGGATGATTCTCCCCCTGAAAAAATTATATCTTTCTGAAATGTAATATTATTAGCAAGATTAAAATTAAAGATGTATATGTATATATATATATATATATATATATATATATATATATATATATATATATATATATATATACACTCACTTCCAAAACTTAAGCACGGAGCGGAAAAATGCGAAAAAATGGACAAATACTGCTTTGATTAACATGAAATGCTGCAAGTAAGTAACTCTATGTTTATTCATGAAACAAAACAAAAAATTACATACATAGATAAAAAGATATTGAATTGTCATAAATTATAAGATGACATCATATTTGCGTCAATAACAAAATGATATTTAAATTCAAAACAAACAACAAAAACTGACATTAATATGGTATGTTAGCACCCCTCACTTTCATACAAAGTGTACAGCGTGTGATCATGCTTGTTATGAGGTGATCAACCACCGCAGAGTCCAGTAATCGCTATTCCTCCTGTAGGGCAGTTTCTAATTCTCTGAGACTGGCTGGAGGTGGGAAACGTCTACATACAGTATGGCCTAGGACATACCAAAGATTTTCAATTGGATTAGGGTCTGGCGAGTAAGCCGGCCACTCCATACGCGCAATCCCATCCCTCTCCAGAAAGTCGTCAACGATGGCAGCTCTATGGGGACGGGCATTATCGTCCATTAAAACGAAAGAAGTACCAACTGCTGCAGCGTACAGTTTCACAGTGAGGTCTAGGACTTCATATCGATACCGTTCAGCCGTCACAGAACCTTGCCTGTAGATGTGCAGGTCGGTGCGATATCCCAATGAAATCCCTGCCCAGACCATGATGCTTCCAACGCGGTATGCGTGATGTTCGGTGATGTTCTCGGGCCGCTTGTTCCCTCCAGACCCTTACACGCTTATCATCGGGTTGTAGGGCAAATCTAGACTCATCTGTGAACATAACATTGCCCCAAACTGACACAGTTCAATTCACATGCTGGCGGCACCACTTTAATCGTGCCCATCTGGATTGGACGGATAAAGTAACACAAACTTGTGGACCCTGGCGTACAGACTATTCATGTGTAGCCTTCGACGAACAGTAGTGGCAGATATCGGCTTACCAATGGCCGCTGCAACCATACATGTCACACGAGTGGAGGTCGATCTTCGATTCCGCTTGGCTACAACAACAATATATCGATCTTCCGAGGGGGTCGTAACCCTTAGACGACCGGCTACAGGTCTTCGGATAACTGTTCGGCGGGTTTGGAATTGTTCCCATAATCGTTAAATGACGGAATGGTGAACGCCGAAGAAAAGACCAACATCTGTGATAGACTGTCCTGCTTCAATGCGTCCGACAGCCCGACAGCGCCCAGAATCTTCCATTCGTCGTCTGGAAGCCATAGAAACACGTCTAGCTTGAAAAGAAATGGTACGAATGTTCGAAACACCTTTCATCAGCACTTACATGCAACTCCTGTAACCCTTCACAATGCCGGTTTCTTATACGACTGCTTGTTTTGTATATTTCTCGACGCGAAACCGTGATTGTCTGCTACCTTACATATTTGCATACTTCCTTCTACTTTTGCAGCAAATTTCAGCATCTTTAATTCAGATTGGCTTACGGAAATTAACATTTTCCTCTCTGTGCTTAACTTTTGGAAGTGAGTGTATATATTAGGGTTTAATAATATTTATAAGTTTATTGTGAGAATATGAAGCAAAGCTTTTATTAACCAGAGGTCTGAATTTTAGTTTGAAGGATCAATACTTTTCAATTCAATGCGAATGTTCTGTAAACAATAATATAAGTAAAGTTCTGTTGATAGATTTTTTTTTCATCCGAAGTTTTCAAATATGATACCGAGATGTATATATTACGTTTTAAAAACAGAATAATATAGAAATATACATTCATCTTCAGTTTATTTTTTATTTTTAACATTCTCTTAACACCACGTTAGTCACATTTTTTTCATAAAAGCATACTGTTGTATAAGCAGAATATAAGTAGAATAAAAAATTCCACGATACGAATAATGCTTAAGTAGATTTAAGACTGAGATAGGAATATCAAGCATAGTTATGCATTTATTGTATTACTGAAATATGATGGAATAAAATATGGGAATAAAATATGATGTTAGAGACCTTATTAATTATTTATAATATTGCAATGCATGGAGAATCACTAACTTTAAAATTATTATTTTCAAAGTAACATAATATCCTAATGAACATTAATCATTAATTAAGTCCTAACATTAATTAAGTCCTAATGAACATTAATCATTAATATAATCAAAATATAAATATCTTGAATCAATATTAACTAGTTTCAACTTTTATTTTTTGAGTGAGCAAACATAAAATTAATTTAAGTTAGTTCCAATTTTGATTTTATGCAAAGTAACTGAGATAAAATTTCATATTTCTTTTATTGCATTTCTACTTTCAAAGAGGGAACTCTGAATGATAAAAAATAAAATGGTACATATTCTGATACTTTATTACTTAGAATTTAGATTGAGCATTGGTTAAAAGTAAAATTTGCTCATAATGCTTTGGGCGCGCAAGCCTTTTTCTTAATATTTTAAAATTATCTCAAAATATCTAAGACTTAGTATTAGAAAATTCTATAATTTGAATACGCATAATATGCAGTTAAATGGGATTGGATAGTCAATCATTAAGTTGAAAATATAATTGTCTTAAATCAGAACAATTTAGTTTTACTTTATTAAGTTAAAATGTTTTTAATGTAATATATATAAATATATATATATATATATATATATATATATATATATATATATATATATATTAGGGCGGAGCGTAAAAAAAAAGTTTTCGATTTTGTTTTTGCCCTAGTGCCGAAAAGTTGTGTACTGGTGGGTAGGTCACGTATGCAAAGTTTTGGGAAAAACAAAAATTATCTTCCGTCTCCATTTCGGCCTTGATTTTTAGCAGATTTTTACCATACAGTTAAAAATGTGCATTTCCATTGTTTTGCATGCAGCTTTTCGCTTTTTCTGAAATAAAATTCAGAAAAAAACCCAGAGCTCACCACGGGGAGGTGGCTGCATTGCAAGTTCCACCCGTGCCCACCTATCCACCCAACCATACCTTTGCCCTTGCAGTTATTCCGGATTTACTCGGTACTCGCATTTGGTTTCAAATGGTGGCATAGCTTTTCTCGACTCTGTTCGGGTTCTAACTAAACCGTCAGGCTTATTTTCTCCACACACAGCCACAGAAACCTCTGTTACTAGTTTCACGATACATTCAACACTTAGGGGTGGCAACGAAATTTTAGGCTTCCCGGGTGTTAAGCTACAGATTCTCCACTGGAAATCAAATTTCTCAAATCATCTTCTGTCAATTGGGGGTTCCGTCAAATTACATTTCTGCCAATCAATGAGGTCTATATATGAAACTGCCTCGAAGTTGAGTGACGGAATGTCGTAGTGTCTGATTCTTTTCTTTTTCTTTCCTTTCTTGCTCGTAAAATCCTACTCAGTCGAAGTTCTGCAATGGACTGTCTGTCGTCTGTGATCATTGACAAGATTATTGTTTCCGGGTGGCCGAAATAGCCATTTCTCTGGATATTGGGATCGACCATAGTCTTTAAATCGTTTTTAAGATAGCGTGAGATGTTTATTGTCTGGTCCACAAATTTCGTGGACCATACGTGCAACATGGATTTAATTTGACTGTAAACCACATAGGTGGGCACACTTTCATGATGAACTCTGCCAGAGTTTGAAATTGGTTTGAAGGCTCTGACGAGCTAATGTATAAACACTTTATTCGATTTGCAGTTGTTACCCAACGTGCATGAGTCATTTTCCCAGGGTGCTTTTGTGACAAACTTGATGAGCAATTTCTATTTGTGACAGCTTGACAAATATCCCAAAGCTATCGCTTGTGTGTGCTAAGATCATTTATGTCGATTTTCGGAAATTCGCTCGAAATGTCTACAAATTTAACAACTGGGAGTTTTTTACAATTTGCCAATGCTTTGCCAGTAGCACCAGAAAATGCATTAGGGTCACTCGTTCTACCATCCAAATGCTGCACTAAATGTCGGAGTGGCAACTCGTTTGCGTGTAACTGGCAGATAAAATGCAAGGGTTTCCCAATGGCTTCCCCAGAAAGGCGAATCACGCGGATTTTATAGCCAGTATTAACGATTGTTCCATCGCATCCTATTCCTACTAGTTGATGAATGTCAATATTCTTATTCTCCATGAATTGCAGCATCATTTGAGAAATACAGTGATTTCCGCTTATAAGAATCACGTTTGTTATTACTGTTTTTGATTCTTATAAGCGGTTGATTCTTATAACCGAAACTTCCCTTTGGACAGGCACACATACACAAATATATACTTGTACATATATATAAACACACAGGCACATATATACATAATTTTCCATTAAATACTCTTTAATTTACGTTATTTATCATTTATTAAAATTATTTTTTATAATTTTAAAAATACTCAATTTCTAAACAAATACTATAACTCAATTTCTAGACCTATAAGTAACAACACATGATTATAAAATCAACAAGAGGCAGCTTCTCTTTTACTACACTTTGGAAGAGCATCATATCTAATTAACAAGTTGTTTCTCAGAACAACTAAGAGTTTTCCTTGTTTTTATCATATTTGAATTCGACTATCAAAAAGTTCTAACACTAACTGGCAATTTTGTTAGAAAACTAAAGTGAATACTAGCGACGTATGCTTATTACAGTCTCAGACGAAGATTCACTTTATAGCTTACGTTTCACGGTTTGATTCTGAATCAAACCGTGAAACGTTTGATTGAGCATCTGGTTCATCTGATTCAGCAAAATGGATCCGTTTACGTTTCACGGTTTGAAGTGCTGAATCCACTGTCCCGTTTGCGTAAGTGATGGTGGACACTTCGCGGAAGATTTATGTGTTTCAGGGTCCAGAAATTCGCAACCAGGAAGTAAGTGGTGGGAAAAAAGGAGTGCCTGTCTGGAGAAAAGTGAAATCGGACCCGGGCGGGTTAGATGCCCCTGGGTAAAGCTATTAAGACGGTGTTTAGCAAAAACGTATAAGGAGAAACACTTATGTTATGTCTAAAGGAATGTATTTTACGACTGTTTTCCACACCAAAGTTTTATCAATCTTTCTTTTCAAAAACTTAAGAAAGAATTTCATACCTTTTGATAGCGCGTGCAGACTTGTACAGCGCTCTCTGCCTATTCCAGTGATTTATGTGTTCTGTACTCTGTTCCCTGCGTAGATCGCTCGGTCTAGCGGTCCGTGAGCATTTCATCAAAGGCAAACTCGAGGTCCCGGAGGTCAAATGGTGACAGTGGGGGCGGGTCACACTAGATCAAGCAACACAAAGTCTTTGGCGGCTTGAATGGGGGGGTTATAAATGGGGGAATATCTGGAAGACACGTGTTCATTGGAATGGGGGTGGTTCTAAATACCGTGTCTAATATTACCGTGACTAATGTTGACAGGACAGTTGGGGAGAGAGCTCTGTCGAATGTGAATGCACCATGAGAGTTCAAGTGGCATTTTTTGGAAAAATGAAAGGAAGGCGAAAATTGCAAACTGATTCTTATAACCGGTGGATTGATTCTTTAAAGCGGAAATTTTAACATAGAAATAATACATTTGTTTTTGTTTTTGCGATATTGATTCTTATAAACGGTTGATTCTTATATCCACTGATCACTATAAGCGGTGGTTACTGTACTCAAAGCTGATGATGAAGTTAGTGCTATGTCTCCAAGGTACTTGCTTCCAGGTTCCATAATCATTGTAACGTGTTCTTCCAGGACTGATTTTTTTGTACATCTTTTCCCCTACGCTCTCTTGCATTAGAGTTTTGTCCTTAATTCCGTCAAAATAAAGTCCTTCAGTGGTTCCAGCTGTCTTTCGATATTCTTTCCGAATTTTTTTCCTCTCTCCTCTTATTTTATGTCTATCAATTACATTTAAAGTGTCTTTTTTGGTAATCATCCCCAAATCTTCCAAAACAGCGCTTCCAATGATGGCTACAGCCCGATCTGAATCTCCGGTTCTGTCACAAGCTGTAGCTACCGCTGGGTATCGGCTTGATCTTAACGTCTTTTTCCCTTCAGATTGAGTCATCCTGGATGTGGATGGGAAAGGCTTCAAGTGATCTGTGTCACTATCGAAGTTATGTGGATCCACGTTAGAATCTGGATCAGGAAATGTGAGCCTAGATGGCATAACAGATGGCGAAACGTTTATTTTAAGACATACTGCTTCTGTAACTTTCTGCTTCCTATCCGCTCGTTTCCTCAGCTTTCAGTTTCTTTTAAGTCAACTGCGCCTATGGACATTTGCTTAAGTGCCCTTTGGTCTATAAGAAATGTTCTTTCCATTTTAGGGATCTTTTTATGCTTCGGGAAAGAACATTTGTTAAAAGAAACAAATTTACATAAAAAAATGTCGAACAATTTCCGTGAGTCTTTCACGAAGGTTTTAAGCTTCGTTTCTAAAGTTGTTGTTGACTATGTTTACATGCCAAAATATTTCTTTACCTTTCTGCACGCAGTGTGTCCGCTGTTGCCTTTCTGTATTAAGTTTCGAATTACCTCTGTATTTTATTTAAGAACAAAATGACGAGTTGCATACAAAACAATGGAAATACACATTTTTAACTATATTTTAAAAATCTGCTAAAATTGACGGCCGAAATGGAGACGGAAGACATTTTTTGTTTTTCCCAAAACTTTGTATACGTGACCTACCCACCAGTACCCAACTTTTCCGCACTAGGGCAAAAACGAAATCGAAAACTTTTTTTTACGCTCCGCCCTAATATATATATATATATATATATATATATATATATATATATGTATATATATATATATATATATATATATATATATATATATATATATATATATATATATATATATATATATATATATATATATATATACAAGGTGTATCATATTGACTGGGACAAAATTGATAGCATAGTACAAATTCTGTAAGTGATTTATTTAGCCGAAACAAGTTAATTCTGAAACTACAATTATACAAGTTTTATCTGGCAACAACGAAAAATCTTCCGGTTTCGAAATCGCCGCTAGAGGAAATGGCGACATCCATTCAGGAAAACTGCACTGTGTTTTGGAATACTCAAAAACATCTTCGTTTATCGTTACCTCAGTTGGAGGAAGCGGTTCCCGGCTTCATTCTGCAACAAGATGGTGCTCCACCAAATTAGCATAAAAACATACGTCAATACCTGAACGATAGTCTACCTCATTCCTGGACTGACCGTGTTGGGTCAGACGATATGCCATTGCTTTGTTGGCCACCGATATCACCAGATCCAACCCTTTTCAATTTATTCCTATGGGTTTTTGTTAAAGTGTTCATGCGTCCATT